>JAULBU010025999.1:0-17762 GCA_032358235.1 Odonthalia washingtoniensis
CTAATACCCAGGTTGGTGGTGGAAGGTATAACATAATCTGATATGGAGTACTGCTCACTTTAAAAGTGCTCAGTAGTATTGTGGGAGGGCAAGTAGTCTCTCAAGTTGACAATGTCAACTTGAAAGGCTACTGGCTAATGCCATTAGCTTCTCGGCATTAATAGTAATACGAACGCGTAGCATGTACACACACTGACCAATCAGAGCTCGTTGATATTGTGCTTACAGTGTGTACACCACAACCATTTCTCTCAAAACTTTAACGATGAAAAGTATTCAAAGTAATGGAACTTCTGCCCCGGTGCTAATATTGAGTGCATTATGGCCAATGTGCCAACCACTGACATTAAATTAGAACATAAATGCTATATGAGGTTTTCTCTCTTTTAAATAAGTGGAATCCAAAATATCTGTCTCCCGTAATGGTTCACGTGCTATTCATGATGAGTGTAAATTTACTGCAGTAATTTTAATCACTACAGTACAGTACGTAAGTTCATTGAAATCAAAATTAAGAAAATTCGAAGGAATTCTCATTTTGAATAAGTCCGTAGGTTTCCTCGTGTGCCCTGAGATCCACGTATACCATTCGTGCTTGATTATCGCGCCACCCCAAATTGAGTTTCGAGTGGATATGAGTCTCAACAGGAAATGGTAGAACAATTCGAGACAAAGACTCTACATTTTCGTTAAATTTTCAACGAAAACATTTGAGAGCATTTTCAAATCCAATAAATTTAGGATGGTAAGTCTCAATTCTTTCCGACCCTTCTGCCTGTAGCCATTTTCTGTGCATCATCTGTAAGTCAACCATAGGGTCCGGCCATTTGACAGAGAAGTTCAGCTCCCTCCCTCCGTCCAAAACGCAAAGTGAAAACATACCATATCCAACACTGGAGGGCAGCAAGAATGCTACTGTAGCCCTACGCGTCGTAGTTCCTCGTTCCATCCAAGAGGAAATCAAGTGTAGGGGCTGGTATACCTGAGCGGATGTCCCTTCCTTCTTCGTGGACTCATGTGATGAAATTTCATCACTTGACGAGGATGGATGGGATGAAATGCGGCGCTTATTTGACAAAGGTTCGTCCCCAAAACATTGTGGGTCCAGGACAGTAGATCCTTACACAAAAAGTGAAGAAATGTTGAAAATCACTTCATTTTCATAAAATGAATATAAATAACGTTGTAGAAATCTAAAACCATACCTTTAATGTATTCAGCCTTAAGCTTGTTGAACTTAGTATGAAAAGCGTTCAATTTGTGCTGTCGAAAAATGGGGTCGGATTTCCACGTCTGTTTGGGACTGTCCTCAGCCAGAATCTTGTTGGCAACAAATTTTTCCGTAGCAGAACCACGGCCTTGGAAGATTCGGTTAAACGAGACGGCATAGCAGATTAACAAAACTTGGTTGGAGGTGGTGACGTTACAAAGAAACAGAATCCTTTGGAGCAATATTTATATAGGTCTTTACTACATATAGTTCTACTATCAATGTCCACAAAGATATTACGATTTAATAAACAATCCTGCCGTTGCATGAATTAGCAGGTATATACAAACGGAACTATTCTCTGTTGCAGTCAATTAATTTCATTTTTGTGGGATCAAAGAACCTGATTCTAAAGTAGCACCATTAAAAGGGCGAAACAACGAATAGTTCATTAGAGATGTACCCAATTGTTGGAAATGTGAACGATTAATATTATGATGTTTATTTTGTTTAAACAATTACGCTCATACCCATTTTTATACCCGGAGGTGTTACATTCGTTCATAACGGAAAGCATATTTTTAAATAGACTTGCTTTTAAAAAATCAAATCTACAGGAGAAGTTTGGTAAACAACTTATTTCAAAGTCTTGGTTTTCGTGCATATCTTGTTACTATTTGTTATGGCGTGTTATCAGGGATATTGATATACGGCATGTAATAATTTGTTTATAAAATTTAGATATTGTACGAATCCCCTTCATTGATATTTCTTTTCAGCTAGAAAAGTGAGTATGTACAGTGTATTTCCTTTTGTCATATTTTTCTTGTAGTTTTCCGAGACACCAACTTGAACAGTACACAACAAGTCAGTATCAAAATTAAATGCAGTACTTCTAAAACGAAGTCTAAATTACGTTGTCCAGAGAATTCGAATGTTTTGAAAACTGTCTAAGTTGGGTCGGCGAATTTATGCAAATATTTAATTTTAAAACAAAAAGTGCTGCGAAACTTTGTAGAAAAGGGTCGTTTACGAAAAGTGTCGTTCAAAAACTAATTTTTAATAAATGTTTCTCGAAAAATTCGCGAGCCCAAATCCTTTAAAAACAGCTACATTCGCCGAACTTTAGATATTTCGGTCGGCGTATTTTTTTATGTGTACATTGGAATACTTGATTTCTCAACGAATCTGTGGCAAGAGTCGACTCTTCAGTGTAGATTCGGAATATTTTTATAATTTTAATTAAATTTAGTATAAAAATTCGCCGACCTACAATCCTTTGTATGTACTGATTCAAAAGTTCGAATGTTCACCTTTCATCATTTCATCATGAATTGCAGATTAGTTTGTATTGGAAATGATTAGGAATATGAAAGAAAATAAAGTTTATTTTATAAACGAAACCGGACTACCAAATTAATATTTAAACGCCTCTGACACATAGTTGTTCTGTATTGCTTTTATGACAGGGAATATTTTGTACGTAGGATATGCTAAGTTAACTTTACATTCATATTGTATAAAATACATGATTACATTAACGATCATATTTGTGTCATCTAAATATAGTGTAAAAAATGGCTGTACCATGGCAGAAAAGAAAGAAAGGTGAGGAGACTCGCTGCCACGTACAGTACTAAATGTTTCCGAAAAAATTCTGATGCAGTACAAAGCGGTCAAACAGTGGAGTTTATTTTAAATATACCGTTTCTTCCTTCAATCGTCTCTATACCTCGGTCAGTATGTGTGCATTACATTGATTTATACTGTAAACACCATTCCGTTCAAACTGTAAATTGTACAGATACTGTTCGCAAAAACGGAAATCGAAATATGTTGTGAGGGAGGGGATGTATTACATATATTTTAATAGTATGGTACCGTTTCAAAAAGCAACGGTTACATTTAAAGTCACTTCCAATCATTCAATAAAAAATATTTTCGATGATATCGGAGACATGTTTACTTGTTTCCAAAAATATTTCTTCACATTTACTAACAATGAATAAAAATAAAGTTGTACTTAAGGTCCAAATTGTTACTCAGTACAAGAATTAAGCTATACTCAGATGAAGTTGACAGTTACAACTTTTTCCATTCTTGACCAGTACGACTTTCCGTATTGGAGAAGCCTCAAGTTCAATTTCTTCCACAGCTAACAGGCGATTTAGAGCCATTTTTGGTACCCCTCTGGATATTTGCGCTTTATTGTGGAATATCATATCGGGGGATATTATTGAAAGCGCTCGTCCAATTCATCTCCTGTGGACCTTACATTTTCTAAATAACTACAGCACGGAGCACGTCAATTGCTTACTGTGGAATTGTGACGAAAAAACTATAAAAAAGTGGACATGGTATTTTGTAGAAAAATTTTCAAACCTTGATGCTGTAAGTTTGTTTCAACTAAATTTCATGCGGCGTGTACATGATATTTTATTTTACTGGTCTACTAATATTGCTATTAACCAGGTTTCAAGGGAGTCTCGTCTTTATGACGAAAGCGTTTTGTAATTATGTATACAGTTCTGTAGATGCAACTGATTGTCCTATCAACGAACCAATACCGTATAACTCGCAGTGGTATTCGCACAAGTTTAACTGGCCAGAGTCAGGTACGAAATCGGACTTTCTATTTACAGTGGTAACATTGTGTGGATCCATGGTCATGTCATGTGCGGAAACTACCCGGGTTTGAGAATTTTCAAAGAGAAATTGTTGCTCTACCTCCATGATGGTGAAGATGTTATTGCGGACAACAGGTATCCACACGCGAGATGTATCACCCAAAAAATGGTTTCAACCAATCAAATAGAACAGCATGCAAGGATTAGAGCAAGCCAAGAAACGGTTAATGAACGTCTCAAAAATTTTAACGCCATTCGTCCTATTCTTTGGCATCACGTCAGTTTACACTTTACTGTATTTCATGCCGTGATACAGTTCACATCTTTAATGCTGAGACTGGCGATTCTCTATTTCATCCGTAAAATGATTTTTTAATACTATTACTCCTGTAATTTCCTTTATTCAACATTTCTAATTGTACTTGCTCATACAGTAGTTCAGTTTTTCCCGCATCCCCCAGTGAATGTTTCAAATATGCACGGAGCATTCGATTGAGAGGAAAATTGGTCAGGAATACGAAAAGAGATGGGCCTTGGAAGTCTACTAGTTTCCGAACAATTGTTCTGGATAAAGACCTGATAAGTAAAAGATGGGAAAATGAACATTACACGTGGTGATGTAGATGTAGATTTTATTTCATGTAAATGTGTGTGCATTGGACAATAATGTTGTCTTTCAATCGTTTCAATTTTATGTCCAAGGTTATAAATGGATTACCTACTCATTGTTTGTAAAGAGCAGTGGAATTCATAACAGTGAGGATGATCAAATATATCTTTGTACAGTTTTCAGATCTATATCCGAATCATTTGAACTATCATAATCATAAAGACTTCCAAAATGTCGTTCGATAGTATTTATCCAATTTTTTTACCATTACTAACATGTTCAGTCCGAATTAGTTCCAACTCTTCCCTTCCGTTCTCAGTTCGGAAGGGAAAGCTTCCTGTTTTCATAACACAATCTACGAATATATCATGTTCTGTTTTGCCTTGTCTCCATTTATCTATTTTTGTGTGGCGTGCATTTTCTACTGCAGCAGTCCAGAAATCCTATATTCTCGGAATCGAGACAAGGTCTAGATCAAGATATCTGTCCTCTATCTCATTTAGTGGCATTTCAGCCGTTGACAACACTTTCCGGATGACGTGTTTAGCGTCTGCTGTGTTGGATTATACCTGCCCATTCTTTGCTTCGTAATGTTCTTGAACAATTTCATCCTTTTCCGCAAATGCAGTCGATATTGATCTCTCTACATCATAAAAGTCCTCAGCTGACATCTTTCGTAGTTTATTTATTTTATGTTTTTTGCAGAGCGTCTTCTTTGCGAAAGTTTTGGATGTTCCACCTCTTTCTAAGATGAGGAAGAAAACTTGATTCTGTTGAAAAACCACGTGAACTCAACATTTTCGATGACGATTGTCCAGAACATTGTGTTCGTCACGGGAATTGGAACTGTGCAAATCGGAAATGTCAATACACATGGTCATCTCAAAATGGTGGAGATGGTGTATGAATCATGGAGTCTTCATTGGCCCACAGCTGTACATTCATCAAAATACTCCACAAGTTTTGGTGGCGGAATAGAGAAATTTCAAATGTTGACATGTGGCAAAAGACACAGTTCAGTTACAACGCCGTGTTTTTTGGACTACGTTGTTTCTTGGTGGCGGTACCGAGATAATCAGGTTGGAACCGAGTCAAACATTTCCGAAATATGTTCTTTTATTACTGGCAATTTGTAGACTAGGTAAGTCACAGCATTTCCGTAATATTTATTACTGTTAAGTTAAAATGATGCAGAAGTTGAAGCGACAGTTGGGGTATGTATTGCTATACTACGAACAATAATAAATACAACATCAACAACAGCAACGACAAAAACAACAACTGAACAACGACAATAACAACAACCGCAACAACAATAATAACTATAACAGAAACAACAGCAGTAATAATAACAACAACAACGACAAAAACTACAACGATAACATTAACTGCAATAACAACAACTGCAACAACAACAATAAAAAGAATAAAAACAAGAATAACAAGAATAACAACAACGACAACAATAATAATAACAACAATAATAATAATAGCTATAACAACAACAAAAATATCGGTAATAACAAGAATAACAACAAGAATAAATATAACTATAACAAGAATAACAAGAATAACAACAGTTATAACTATAACAACAACAAGAATACCAACGACGACGACAAAAATATGAACAACAATAACAATCATAAGCAGTAGTGGTACGAATGGAATGTATGGAAAGAACAATGGACTGTTAAAGGATAATAATAATGATATTTATTATTGTATTGGTATGTAAGGAAACAGAAATGGATTTATAACAGATAATAAATATGATAATAGTTAGAATATTATTTTAAATTATATCAATATTAATAATAATATGAAATTGTATACTAATAATACTAATAATAATAACTGTAATGGATGTGGTGATATTAATAAACATAATAAAGTTAATAATAGTAACAATTATGTTAATAAGAATGGATGGAATAATAATCATAGATAATGATAGTGATAATTATAACGGTAATGATACTAGACAATACCTTTGAAGGTACACCATTCCACAATACGTCATGGAAATGGTTAAAATTTAATTGTAACAAACGTTTATATAATTTATAACAAACGGTTATAAAATATGGCCAAAGAATAAACGAATACTTTGATTTCTACAAGAATAAAGATCTTGAATTATATATACAACATCGTTACCACTACATTGACTAACAGGATTATCACTTCATTAACAGCACGTCATGTAAACGTGCTAACAAAAACCTAAAACAAACATTTCTATAATTTAATCAAGGGAAAAACAGATAGTTTGAATTTTATAAGAACCTGGAAATTAAGTTATTTAAACAACGACGTTGTCACTACATTTACTATTGATATGAAAAGCACACAGTGATGCACAGAATTATTTTGCATTATAAATCCTGATTTACACATTATCATAACATGCCTAGAGTTCACTTATCAAATGAATTATTCAAGGTTGTCCCAATCCTCCTCATCATACTGGTAAGCGCTGCCTTTACCGTCATGATGAGACCTCCTTTCTCAAACTATATACCTTACTACGTACTGTTGTATCAGATGGAAAGCCGGATGGCAGCACCCCATCCACATATTTCGTACGTTGGATCATTAGCTGTCGTGTATCACCGGGCTTCAACAGCCTGTCCGAGAATATCATAGAACATAAACACTCTCCGTATCTTGGAGGAATTCTTTTCCATGGTCTCATTTTTACTATTCCAACCTTCGCTGATTTGGGTTCAGATCCCACTCCAACATCTCCACGTACGCTCTCTGTCGCGCCCATCCCTATTTCTGCAACAAAGGTTTTCTCCTCGTCTACCTGGTTACTTTTACCTGCGTTACCATCAGTTTTTTCTCTTTTTCTCTATTTCTGTCCCTACATTTCTTCAATAGTGAGGGCAAAGCCTGTGTTATGTGCAGCCCAGAAGGTATACCATAGATTCTGGGATATTTTAATTCAAGCGCGTGTAACATAGTAGCTGCACTCATCTTCTTACCCTTCTCCTCCATTCAGGTGATAACCCAAGCCTATATTTCCGACATAAACAACTTCGTGGTATTCTTTCCAAGACTCTTCCCGTGTGATGGACGATATGCCCACTTTCTCTTCAACTCCATTTCTTCCTTTACTTCATCTTTGACGAGCATATTCTTCAAATATGGACACCCGTGTTTGTCTGTTCGAATATGCATCTGCCCCTTCGAAATATATGACATAGCGCTCTCAGCTGCTCGATTCAACACAGTTAGATATTCTTTCTCACGGAACATAATGCACCGTACTTAATGTTTAACATAACTCTGGTCTGTCCTATATACTCGTTTGTATTTCTCACATTGCAGCAGTATACCTTTCCACTCCATTCAATCCCTCTTTAAAATTGCTTCTTCATCAGCTTCTATTTCTGCTTCCGCATCCAAAACCGCACTACTTCCTCTAATTATTCAAGGGCGTTTTAAATCTAAAACACCGTTCCGGCACCACACAACAACCCCAGTTATATCACTAATGTAGTCGACAGGAACGTCTTCTGACAATATCACACTTTTTCCCAGTGGTTCCTCCAATGTCCCAAACGACTCTAGTTGTAATTCCACAGATTCTTCCGGATGTTGACCGTTATCCATTTTTTCTCGGTCACATTTATCATTACGCATCTTCACTGGAGCGCTTCCATATTTACTAGAGACATATTCAGTCCCTTCTCCACCAGAATACTGATAGACTGTGGTAATAACATGTCCATTAAAGACAACCAAAAGTAACTTCACTCAATCGTGGCAATTTTGAAACCCTTTTTCTACTGCGCATTTATTTTTTCCTCATCGCCTTGCAGTTCCTGTTTATCTGTACCAACTCGATGGCAGAATTTCCAACACCCCCTTCATAATTTAAAGCGTCTACAATATGAACAGGGGTTGTGACATATCTCTCTATTTTTAGCACATATAGATGAACTTGCTTCATCGATATTGCGAAGTGCGCATCTACTATACTCTTACCATATTCTGTCTCCGGATGTATTATTACATTAAGCTGTATCCCATGGTGATCAGCAATACAAAATTCTCCAACTGGAAACATCTCGTTCTGATAGCAACTTGCGTTGTCAGTCATGACGGATAGTTGACATATTTTTGGATACTCTATTTTAATCCGTGCAAGTATCGCATCAAATATGCCCAGTACTGCGAATGCATCCTCGTAGATTAATTTTCCATCACGTGGTCTAAAAACAGTATGCTGAAGTCGACTTTCTTTCCCATTGCGCTACTGGTACCCTGTTCCTTTCCTACATAAAATAGAACACCACCATGCCAGGAAAGATCGCTCTTGCCATAAAACTCGGTAGAACTCTGAAACGAATGGGTTCAATCTTCATTTTGTAATCCATTATTAACATAACTGATGTTTCTGGTATGTGGCCACCAATTTCAGTGTATATTTCACTGATGCGAAAGTTTTGTACTTTTTCCCAATGTTGGTGGCCCATGTAAGTCAACATCTTTCTCTTCACCTCACGCCACGCTTCCTCTATACCGGTAGTAAAATTGTAGATGTTTCTGGCTACATCTTCGATCAATTGAAAAGGTTTCAAGCAATCGTTGCATGAACTTTTACAATTCAATGTAGTTTCTGACATACTTCCAATACTCTCCGCCATTCCAGAACTCTACTTTAAAATATGAGTCAGGCTACGTATTGGATCATCATTTGTCATTATGTGATGAGGATATGCATATTTTAAAAACTCCTCAACCCGTTCAACTTTCTTCAACAATTATTTGTTAGTCTTTACATTGCCCACCTCATTCATTATTATTTTCCAACATGGCAATATTCCCATAAAGTAGTCCTGAAAGTACGTAGTCAAAGAATGTCTTTCCTTTCTGCTGTCGTTTGGTAAAACATCTCGTCATGGCCAAAAACACAGTTCGCCCAAGAAATGATTGTCCGTTTGCATTATTTTTCTTCTCATTTTCGCGCCCCATGACAGAAATTGAACATCATGTTCAATTTCTGTCATGGGGCACTCATGATGATCGTTGCATAATATAAACTGCAAACAATAAATGGAGAATGTCGTCTGCCACACGTAATCGGCTGAATTTCCTACACGGTACTTTACCTCGTTTCTCAATTGCGATGCTGTCATTTCGAGCATGTGTATACATTTCACTGACATACCATTGACTCTTTTACGTCTTGTCACTGCACTTTCACCAATATTCAATACCTCGTCATCACCCACTCCTTCCTACGAATTCCATTCACACAATGTCTCAACGACATCATCCCCGTGTTCTTCCATCGCGAGTAACACTCCCTGGCATGGAATCGACGTTGGTATAACAGCGCGAAGGGTTCTCTTCGCCATAGAACCCTTTCCACTCGCCCTATACAACCGCATCACAATTCCCTGAAATTTTTGTTCCCTTTGACCATCCTCCATAATCATGTTGAAGAGACTGTTCCCTTTCCCAGGAATAGTCATCTCACATAACGACTCCATCATTTTCTTCAATCCGTCTAAAACACCGTCAAGTTCTTCATTTTTCATCGTAGTTGCTGCATCTTTCAAACTAATTCCTTTTGACATTTTCCGCAGACTGTATTGAGACACATCAGATCTTTTCAATAGATCATATATTACAACTTCCCTATTGAGTAAGTCTTTCAGAAAATCAGCTCTTTTGGTTGCATGTTTCAATAATGTACGAGATATTATATCTTAAATATCTTATATGTTGTCGGTGGATTGAAGAGTCCATGCAGGTTGCGGCTATGGGTAACATGTCGGTGTGAAACCACGCACAAAATTGATACTTACATTATGCTGTTGGAAATTCGGAGAGTTTATGTGTCATGTCAGGTCCTTCATCAAAAAATTGTTTGACTTACCATTCCCGAAGTGTTTCTGAAACTGTTTTAATTTCACAGTAATCTCAATATTTCTCGTTCCAATTCCACCTCTCGCAATACTCCTTACAATTCCTATCGGTTGCGCTGTCATAAAAGTATGCCGTCATCCATCAACAGCAGTTGCTTTCGTAGATAACAAAAGTTTCCCATCTCGCAAATTCATGAAGCCCAACCATCAGTTACATGTATGCAATCCCAAATCTTGCACTCCAATTCGAATTTCATGATAGTTGTCGCTTCGGTGCCTTTTTTATTATTAATTCCTGCCATCTCATCATACTGATTGATTCTGATAACATGAATCACCTCTAAACATCACAGTTTTTAGAGTACGTATGCAGCAGTTAGTAGTGAAAAATCTTAGCTGCATCCATAGCCAAAATGGATGCATTGTCATGTTTTGCTTGATTTGCAGAGATGCACTGACACGGAACCGTACAACAAGCACATGTTCGTCAAAATTGTCACTGTACATGAAACATAAATTAAATTCATGGGGCCATTCAAAAATCGCCACCCGTATCGTGAACAGCAATGATATAATTGTTAAAATCCGGAAATTGTACATCATTCTATGCAACAGTCAGTTTCCTACAACACGGACAATGGACATGACAAAACAGTCATACCACTATTAGTGTTCCGTACTGTAGTAGACGTGGCAAATTTTCGTTGGCTCGGGACAGTAAAACGTTTATGGTTTCTCAAATTTTACAACTTTACTTATCGAAAGATGTATCGAAAATGGGTAATTTCCCCTATTTCACGAACTTCGTGCTCCCTTTACGCCGAAGATATGAGGATAATCCATGAACTGTTTGTGAGCACTCCAATGAATTTTCCTCCCCTTTCCAGTGCCCTTTTCAGATTTCAAATTGAGCGTGCCATCACTTATGGGCAAAAACCGTTAGGTTGAATCTGTACATGGGTCGTGTTCCGTTGTTTGTCTTAAAAGAATCAACACACGAAGAGAGAGTCAAGAGTTTTTTCTCTCTCTCTTTAGTGTTCTTGACACATCACAGGTTATGGGACCTTAGACGTAACCTACAAAAACATTTTACACACTGCAATACCAACATAGTACTTTGATAATCGCCAATATCACCTGTAATACCAATAATATCCCTTCAAAGAGGTAATCATATTCTCACAACAACATATACATCCAAAGTATCCGCTTTCCTAATCAATCAATACCACCTCACCCATAATACTACAACCATATATACCCTCCCAGTTATTTTTCTTTACCATCGTATAACATCACATGGATGCATATATACCATTTCAAAATAATTATCCTAACCATTATCATCCATCACATCAATAATATCCCATCTCAACAATGAATCATTGTCAACATAACAATTTCACATCATTTACAAATCAAATTAACCATAACAATATCAGAAACACATTTATATATAAATTATTGTCATCAATAATCACCATACTAATAAGATCTCATCTCAAAACTTATTATTAAAACATCAATTATTAATATTACTATATCATAACACAAGACGTCACATACTACAACCATGGCACAAAATACTGACCATATCACTGCATCGACCCCGGTACAAATGCCATCCCAAATGCCATTACATCAACCAACTATCCCCACATTGGACAAATACAACATGGAACTGTGGTTATTAGCGGTTCGGTGTGAAGCGGAAACATTCCAAGTCGCTCACCACATCGAAAACATAAATTATACCTTTTACCCGAATGACCACCGCTCGGTAACAGCACTTACCAGTGTCATACTTTCATCACTACCATCGGACATCTCCACCACGGTAATAACTCCAGGCACCCCGATAAATCCATGCCTAATTATAACGAGATTTCAACAAAAACTCCTCAAACTAACACCTGCCGATCATGACTCAATATAAATTCAGGCATTCGACACAATTATCAACAACTACGACAATGCTGAAGCTTATTTCAAAGCACACGATAAATTGCGGACTCTCATGATCGCCGCCCGTTTCCCCAACATCGATGATGAAGCCACCACCATCAAAGTTTTTCATCAAAGGGATACGCCAACACCCCACACATTCCAATCTAACCCCATTATGGCTCACCAACATATCACGATCAATACAAGTACTACAAACGATGATAACATCAATAGAAACAACGACACCAACCTTTATCAATGACATACCCAAACATATCTACAGCACACCAACATAGCCGACATCATCGCACATTTCACAATTCTACCCACACTCTTAACTATTCATATAACACCCGCAACAGGAATTACTGCAAACAATATGCAGCCACATACGGTCTAATTCTCAACCACTCCGATCACGAATTCAAAGACCCCAATAATCCCCTCAATCTACGTAACAACGTACAACCTAAAATGTTGCTCGCTTTACCAGTCATCAACCTAAAAACCGATCCAAATACCGCTTCAATATACCCAAATCAAGATACCTGCATCATCAACCGTTATATCAGCACAATCAACAACAACATACCAATCCACTTTATGATAACGATTATGCACCCCCACCCGGTACGTCTATCCTAGATAGCGGCGCTCATCCCACGCATACACCCACTCTGGTCCTTTCCTTCGCAAACTTCCGCACAATATAACCTATCTAACCACCACTATCCACCGTACTCCCATCACCCATACGGGAAACAGGACAATTCCAATGACAAATGGAAATATCGAAACAAAGGCGGTGACATCGCCAGCGATCCCTGAAACGCTGTTTTCCGTTAACGACGTCATCCGCGGGAACAAAGTCGCCAACTTCACCCATAATAATGCTTACCTCGCACAATTTAAAGCTATACCCACCCATATCCTTCAAAATCCTATTGCCACATGAAATAATATGCCATACACTATTTGGCTTTGACGACTCCTCCAAGATTTCAACCAACAACTCCCTTTGAAACCATGACCATTTTTTATTGACAATAACGGATTAATCGACATATGTAAAAACACTGGCAAGACTAAACGAAGAAAACACATCGACATTAAATGGAACCACATCCACCACCACATAAAGCATTCCACCATCGCTATCAAAAGAGTATCATCAACAGACAACAATTCCGACATACTCACAAAGCCACTCCTTCCAGTAATACACAAATTCCTAATCAACTCCATACAACATCCCGCTCAACATGCTATCAACACGCAATAACGATACACAAAAGCATGGATGAGTGTGAGACTTTCTCCATCCTGTCAACATCTCCTAACTGCTTTCAAATATCATTATACATCATACATCATTTATCCAATCGACAGACACAACAATATTATCATATCCTCAAAACATTAACGTGTTCATGATCATATGGTTGATTTCCCGATTATCAATACAATATTCTATTTTTTACAAACATTCATTATTACTTTTCCCCATTTCTATTTTTTCTTTCTCCCTGGCATTTTTTTATGTGAGTGTGATGCTGCATGCTATTATATTCCCTATTTTATGTATTTATATTTTCTCTTTTATCTCATGTGACACTTTCTCCTGTCAGTCTAAGCCAACCACAATACACTTGACTGACACGTTACATGCTACACGTTTATTCACCTTTTAACAATTGAACACTATTAAAAGCATTGTCACAGGAAGAGAGAGTCAAGAATTTGTTCTCTCTCTCTTTAGCGTTCTTGACACATCACAGGCAGTGCAACCGGTAGTGCAACCAACAATGAAAGAAGGAAGTTTTCAACAAACCCATTATTTGAGAGAAGATTTAGTCTTCGATTTAATCTTCAGATTCGAGCGAAGATTCGAGCGAAAATTCGAGCGAAAATTTAATATTTGCTCAAATAATGGGTTTGTTGAAAACTTCCTTCTTTCATTGTTGGTCGCACTAATTTGAGCAGACAAACCCATTATTTGAGCGAGGATTAAACCTTCGTTCAAATAGTGGGTTTTAGTAGAATCATTTCACTTGTTTGGGAATAGAGAAAATGACTTTTTTTCAATGATTATTTGCTCATTTAATTTTTGTCATTTCAGTTTTTAAACTTTGGAAGAACCATTTTCATTAAGAAATAGTTAGAAATAATAGGGATTCGTTAGAATAAGGAGGTAAGAATTGGTCATGGTTGGTTTCTTAACTGTGTGTCTCTTTATTAACCGTGCGCCGAGTCTAGACTCAGGAGTGCATTTAAATACTTCTCATTTCACCTTTCGTCGTATTTCTCGCCACATATAATGACGGCGGTGGTCAAATACAGTAGCTTGTCGAAACTACCTTAATACAGATAAGAGGTGTCTTATCTGTCTAATTACACAAACACGTCTTGTAGTCTATTTAGAGCAAGTTACGTGTTGGCTCAGTGTAACTTCAACACTGTAATTTGACAGGTGTCTGTCATTTGACAGGTGTATTAAGCATTTTCATGCATAATCTCAACACTGTTCGGCGAATTGTGGAAAAACATAATACAAACAAAACAAAACAAAAACAAAACAAACTTCATGCTCATTCAAGCCTCTTCTCAACTAAGAGCTTCCTCTTATTCCGGACCTCGGAGCAACTCCGGGCCTGTTCAGTCGAGTGGTACTTCCCGTGCCCCACCGGAGGCGAACTACGCTCCTGACCATTTATTGGACCAAGCTGACGTCTGTCAACTACGAGCTTCCTCTAATTCCGAAGCCTCTCTCCAGCCATTGTGTGCATTGTACTCACACTCATTCTCATCATTGATCATCAACTCCTTCAGCTGAAAACAACCTTGTTCATCAACATGTCAAACCTGCGTGGCTTGAGTGTCTTAATAAGCAAGTCAGCGAGTTGGTCATATGTCGAGATGTGTTCAAGACATATCTGACCTTCTTTCACCTTCTCTCTCAAGTAATGATTCCTCAGTCCTATGTGCTTAGAGATGAGGAACCTCCACTCACCTTTGGCAAGCACCAGGCTGACAGTATTGTCCTCATGAATAATTGTATCATTCAACTGTTTCTCATCTAAATCATCCAATAGAACTCTAAACAAAACAATCATCCTCGTGGCAGAATCACCGGACACATATTCTGATTCAGCAGTACTATGGGTGATGATCGTCTTCTTCTTGGAACTCCAATCTACCAAGTGTTCTCCAAGATAAGTAAGAATTCCAGACGTGGACCTACGAGTAAGAAGATAATCATTCCACGACGCGTCCGCAAAAACGTACCGCGCGTTAGACTTACTGTTTATTTTGTAGAATAATCCATACTTTCTCGTTCCCTTCATGTATCTCAACGCATCGTTCTGGGCGGACCAATGGTGTGCGTGCGGCCTCGACACGAAACGCGTCAATTCCGCTATAGAATCTGAAATATCGTATCGAGTGCATACAGAAAGGTATATCAAACACCCAACTAACTCGCAGTACGGAAATTATTCCCTTTTTCATTATTGGCGGAAATGCCAAGTTGCATCGTCTTCTCCTTGTGATAGTGGTACTGACTTTGGCTTTGCATCCTTCATTCTGAACCATTCTAACAATTTTTCAACATATGAAGTTTGCGTGAGGTAGATCCCTTCCGGCCTGTGACTGACGTTAATACCAAGAAACCACTTAATGATCCCAAGGTATTTCATCTTGAACCTTCTTTCTAATTCTCCTTTGGGTTTAATTAGCGTCTCTCTTCTTCTCTACATCAAGAGGGTGTCATCAACATATATCATGACCACGAGTCCTAGTCTGCCATTATCATATCGAGTGTCAAGGCAACCATCTGTGTCGCTGGGTCGCACCCCACATCTGGTTTTTAGAAACTGATCGAGCGTCTTATTCCACAAGCGCGATGCCTGTTTAAGGCCATAGAATGCCTTCATTAACAACAGCGACTTCCCTCTTGCTACCAAATCTTCAAAACCAGGCGGTGGTTTGGCGTAAACTATGTCCTGGAATACGGAATTCAAGAATGCCGTACTAACATCCATCTTATGGATGGTTAAACCCAACTTTACTGCAAGACACAATATGGTTCTAACAGGTGCAAGACAGGCGCGTGAGATAGGTCATAATCAATACCGTGGAGTTGCATATAACCCTTCACGACCCATCTCGCCTTGAACTTCATTACGTTACCGTCTTGATCTTCTTTGATCTTAAACACCCATCTGGTGTCGATCGGCTTCTTGTTGGCGGGAATATTGACCAACTTATAGACGTTTAAATTCTTGACTGATTCCAATTATTTGTTGCATGCTTTCTTCTATTCGCTGTAATTTGCGGACAACATAGCCTCATCATAAGTAATTGGTGTTTTCAACCTTTGCGTTAATTCTCCTGCCATTAGTGCGGCTTATTTCATCGTTATATCTCCTTTGTCGATTCGTGGTTGCATGGATTTTTCCTCTGGATTAATCACTGCGTTTGGTTTCTCACTACTGGCAGCTTTCGGTTTTACAATTGTACCATTGATTGTTTTTAACTTATTCCTTGTCCCTTTCGGTCGTCCTAGTTTTTCTTCATGTCATTCGCATCGCTGATCATTGGTGAGTATGTTTCACCTTCTAATTTACTGTTAATCAACTTACCAATTGGATCGGAAATTTTGCTGTTTGTGGCTATGAAGGTGTCACCAACGGCTTCAGTAACTCTGTTCTTATCAGATTGGCTGACGTTGTCACTTTTGGGAGCTTGTAATACTGATGTGTCAACTGTATCTGTATTATAATTTTGGCTGTTATAGTTTGTACCATTTATGACATCATGATCTTTTATTTGTTTTATTTGCGTGTCTGTCTCATTTACATCGCCAATACTTCTGTCGTGATGAAGGTGTTTGATCGCACCAATTTTATCGTCATCATCCCAACCATTATTTTTGATGGTTGTTTCAGTTCTGGGTTGCGACGGTTGTACTCCATTGTTATCCAAGTCTGGTTTGGACTTTGTCGGCTTTCGTGGATGTTTTGGTTTTTGGTTTTCGCCTCTTTTAAGCGCAGTTAGTCGACCTCCTATAGGTGCATTTGGTCGACTTCCTTTTGTTGTACTTGTTCTTGTCCCTGTCTGTGAGTTATTAGCATCACTGTTGATTGTGAAAAATTCCTTCATTAAGAATTGTTCATCCTCATCCTCGATAAATGTCACGTCTCTCACCTGTACTATACTTTGCGTGGACTGGAAGTAAACTTTGTAGCATAAGCTGCTCTCCGACAATCCTACTATTATGCCCCTTTCTGCCGTTACGTCAATTTTAGTGCCACAAGCGTCATAATACCTTTGCAGCAACACTTTCTTCAAAATCATCATATCACAATAAACATCTACACACATCAAGTCAAATTAAAAGCAACGACGTACAATTACATCATTTTAACAGCAACTTCACACTCCATATATTCTTCTCTACCAGCATCAGTCACATGTATTTTACA
>JAULBU010026010.1:0-17762 GCA_032358235.1 Odonthalia washingtoniensis
AGCCTCCACAGAGGAATGGCGACGACTGATGTCTTCGATGCGCGAAGAGAGGCCCGCGACCTTTGATGAAAGTTGAGATATGATGTCGGTGAGTTTCTTGAGCTGGGTGATCGGAAACAGTCGGCACCGTGAAAGACGAAACCGTTTTCGTCATTTCTTCCATCTTAGTCTTGAGCTGGAACACAGGGGTCTCAATAGACTCGATACGATCCAGGATCATCTCATCCTGTTGGAATCCATGGTCAAATTTGATTTGCCCATTCGTGCTCAAATGTAGAGGTTCCTCCTCGAAATGATCCAAGCGACGCGCCATGCCTGAACCCTGGAGCAGGGAAGATATGGAAGGGGTGTCACCAACCGAACGATTTGTGACTTGGCTATTTGGCGGAGGTCGAAGGTAATCCTGGCTGCAGAAAGCGGAGCATGGCCTGCTCCGAAGGCCGGTAGCTTGATATACATCGAGGCCTCTCGTCAACGTCAGTGGGCGAGTAAAGTGGGGCGGTTGGGGAGTTTCCAGTAGCGAGAGCGGCGGAGATGTTTGAGGTGTCCTTGGAAGAGGGGTTTGGGGGTGTACGAGACATATCTGCAGTTTGTCGGCTGATGGTTGTATATTGGAGGCCGAATAGGCCTTCGTCCTGATGTTGCTCGCGGATGAGAAGCGATGGAGCGGTAGAGTGGCTGGAAATTGTAATGTAGTTGTAGGTAGTCGGGTATATAGTCGTTGCTGTAGTCTTTTAGGCTGGGATACCAGTATAGCACCCCCACCGAGTAGCTCGGGTGCAGGGGTACGATGGGTGGAAAACGGTGGCAGAGCTGAGAAATAAACCCAACACGGTGACAGACGTCGCCGTGAAGGCGAATGGGCGGGGATCTGGATGACCGTGTGTTTCACACGTCGAGTGGCGCCGCTCGGAGGGAGGCATACACGTGCGGGAGCACTGGCGAGTCGTCCTGATCCCAGCTCATAGCGTGACTGATGGGTTTCTTGTTCAGGGCGGTTAAAGGAAATTGTCGTGAGTGAAGCTGGTGGTCTATTTGATCGCCAGTGAAAAGATTCCCGTCCCAGTCGGCACCGATTGGCATCGGCGAGGACGGTATTAATTATGTGAAAACTGGAAGCTACACGTGGCCAAACGGAGTACGGGTGGAACATGTAAGCCGCCGAAAGAAAGGAGGAGGAAGAAAGCGTGGACAAGTGTAAGCCATTAAAAGAAAGGAGAAGGGGGAAATAGTAGAAGGGAGACAGAAGAAAGCGGTATAAACAGAGAGTTTGCCCCCAGAAATAGGATGGGTACGCCTCAGTATCCGCCACTGGGTGATGTACCACACATGGTTGAAAAAGACTGCCCGATTGTGTCATGTAAGTTAGTGTACAGAGATGAGGGTATAGATGAAGCTAGGTGTTCTGACCGCCTTTGTGTTGACAGTACCGTGTGGCGTTTTGATGTGAAGATAACCAACGTGGGTGATAGGTGTAAGATCATTAGTTGAAGTGAGGGAATGGCGTGTGTGGCTTATTTTTGTCATTAACGGAGTGATGATTGGCGATGTGAAGGTGGGACGGCGCTGTCAATGATGCACTTACCGTTCATGTTAATGTCATCATCCGAATTGTACTGAGACTGTTCCGGTGGCACGTAGTACGGAACTGCCTGTGGTGATGGTGCAACAGGACGTGCTCTCGGTGTGTGTGGTCGTTTTACATGGCGTGTGGCATGTAATATGGTGGAGGAATGACATAGTTGACGCCAGAGGAATTTTTGGGATCACAAAAATCTATATGTGGATGGTTGTAGATTTTGCCATGGGTTGAGGCATGCAATTTGCGGCAAACATCGGTAGTTCTTGAGCGGGGTTGGCGAGACAATCGCGACGCCTTGTATGGTTCATAGAAGGCAGTTTGGCTGCGTTACAGAGCAAACAGGGCGGTGGTATAAATGGCGGTGATCATGGTATTTAGCCTCTGAATTATAGGAGGGAGGTTGGTCAGACAAAGGAGCGTGAGGTAGGCCTGAGAAGGGTCAAAGATCATACTCTTAGTTAGAAATTTGATCGTAGTCTTCTGGTAATAAATGCACCGGTAACGAGCGGCTGTCATTTTGGTGCGAAGATTGCTATGGGCTTCGAATATTTAGATGGTGAATCGAAATCGTTGATGATGGTTGAAGTTGCTTGCAACTCCAAGGCATCGTAACCTGTCAATTATTTTGTCTCAAATACTTTTCGGGCACGGCGAATAATTAGGCATGGATTGATGGGGGTGCCTGGTATGATGGTGGTGGCAGAAACGTCAGTAGGCAATGATACAAAAAGTTAACTGATGAGGGCAGCCACGGATTGGTGGCTGCTGGCATCGTGCTGTAGTTGATGTTAGAGATGTATTAGGATGTGCGCAGCGTTTCTGCGGCGCATTTTATGGCCAGGAGCCAATGTTCTTGTTTAATGTTGCGATGGTTGGAGGATTTAAGGCACTGTATACTATCGGGGGGGGGGGGGGGTTCGGGATTGGTCTGAAGGAGCGGGTTGAGATTGAGATTGTTTGGGTTCATTGTAGTTGAGATAGTAAGGGGAACTAGTTGTTTAATCGGGGAAAAAAAGAAGTTTTTTTAATGTAGGCCCATAACCTGTGGTGCTCTAGATCTGATGAGAAATAACTTGGTTTCTTTCAAGTTCTCCTCATCAAAATGCTCTAATTATAGATAAAGTATTCTAGTGAAACGTGTCAGTGTGATGTGACATACTGGTACCTGTGGATATATGAGGAGAGTCCTCTAGAAAACCACAGCTGTCTGCATCTGAAAACTGCATCGACTTCGTGCTGCATCGAGTCTCGCCATCCTGAAAACCAGAGTTAAAATCATTGAAACTATCAATATTTGTAAAAAAGTACAGTACTAAACTGTTCTTTGCTTACTTCAATCTCGCTTACATTACGCACTCGTGTACGAATTGTGCAATTGTACATGTTAACATGACTCTATATTTCACTACGTTTATCCTTTAATGACTACTTAACGTGAAAATGCTAGACCTTTCACGGCAGATCGAGAATTCTCCTGGTTTAGTTTCTCCAGTAAAGTTGTTATCAACCTTACTATTACTACTCCATTCGAGTTACCTGGTTGGTCTCTGCCAACGATAGCTTCGGTACCCTAGGCTCTACTTGAAGATAGCGCAGTCTAATTTCATTGTCCTATAGAAACTTATTTTGTTGTACCGAAGCGCACTTTTAGAGACTTCATTGACAACCCGGATTTGGTGAGTTTTCTCTCAGTGCACAACAATGGAAACGAAGGCAACTCGTCATCTTCCATCAAGCTATAAGTGTGCAGGCCCCTCTAGCCTACCAAACCCCACCCCACTCATACCTCCGCCGATTCCCATCAACATATCCGTCCCTTCCAACCGAGAAAAATACACCATGCTACTACGTCACACCAACGCATTACGCCCTCACACCGATTTATCTGCAACGATTAAATCACTGTGTATCTCAACTCTTGATATATTATCCGATGGTGCTGGAATAGACAACCTCGACAATTTTGAAGAAACTATTGCATTGATGTTACCGTCACATCTGCAAGTTTCCAATGCCGACAACTACAAGGCTCTGTCTTTTCCCTTTAGATCCTATTCGATGTAGCAAGTATCTATGGTGCATTCGAAATAGTAGAAGAACTTATTTAGTCCTTAGACGAACGCACTATGAAGCGCAATACAGCCCGCTTCTTTCTTTGGATTTGGTAAGTCATGTTTGGTTCAAATCAACGTGATAGAATAATGAAAATGATCCACGAGGTTTACGAATCACACAAATTCATGTTCTCTATAACCAAAACGCGTCAATAGACGAATACGTACCCAAATTAGTTCACAATATACTGAAATGGACCCAAATGTCGAATCCTTCGACAAAAGAAGGCTACTTTACTAGTCTGGACAATTTATGAAATAAAAGAGGTAATGTGAGATAAAGCTATATGATCAAATAGTTAATACTCCCTTTTCGGGATTTGATTGACAGCACTGATACGATGAGGTATCTTCGCGGACTGGCGATCGAGATAGTGTCAATATCTCTGTCGTCCCTTTTGATGAGAGGTTGACAGATAACAGTTACGTTATCTTCGCTCCGCCGTTGGTCGTTAACTCGCGTTAGGCTGGGGTTTTGGATATGATCTCCTTTTCTGTACGGGGAGGTTAGATCTAGTCGAGAAACTGAAAGTCGGTAATTGTAAAATTGTAAAAGTGTCTACCTCTTGAATTTTGTCCTCCCACCTCTGTAAGAAATGTTATGTATAGAAAACTGGTTCAGATTTTCGACCGAGATCAAAACGAACACACGTGTGATAAATCATACTATTAGTGAGTGATCAAATTACTAAAGTAAATTCTACTAATTACAAAAGACGTGTAAAGAAATCTTCCGATTTTGTTATAGGCATGAAATCGATAAATTTCTGCATAATACTGTACGTGTAACACGAAATCTCGGATTTAGTTACTCGCATAAATTCAGGAATATTCACACTACAGTGCGTTTAGGATTGTCTTAAATTGTATAACCATCACTCCCTCATACGCCAACCTTGCCATCACACTCTCTTATCCTACTTCCCTTTTATCCACCGCCCATACGGCCGACATTTCTACATCCATGTGCTTCATAGATGTTCTTATCCCTTCTCTCTCTGCCTCGCGGCACAGTCCTGGTCTCCATCCTCTCCTTTACAACGCTTACTGCGTTGTGCTCTCCATCTTCTTCTTACTCCCATCTTTCTCTCTTCATTGTGATAACCTTCCTCTTCCTGCTCCCACCGTCACTCTTCATTGTGGTCTCCATCCTCTTCCTGCTCCTGCCGGTACTCCCTCTCTTCTTGTTCACGCATTTTTAGCAATACGGTCGTATTCCTCTCCGAACGATCCCTATGCCCGGCAGAAACAACAAATGCAAAAATATCGGACACCTTAAACCGCATCATCGCCTTCCGAAGCCCTCCAACAAAATTCAGACCATCCACGTACAAATGAAATGGATATTACATGCTTCAAATGAGAAAAAAATAAACACTTTCGTAGAGACTGCCGGTCTTTTTCTTCCGTACGGAGGTGATTTGATAACGGCTCATGAACAGGACTATCGCAGTTCATATCATGCACGACCTCCTTAATAACCTGGATGGGGATGAAACCGTTTAAAATGACCGGTAGAGGACCAACTTCACCGATGATGCTGCCCTTTCCGACTCCCTGTGCAATGATGATGATGATGAATGTTCTCCACATCACTGCAAGGAAGAACTTGGGCATGCTCAGGAGACCCTGGAAAGTAAGGAAATTTCCACACATTTTAACATTAATAACCAGACGCCGCCAGCCTACCCCATAAATGGTACATATCTTGGTTTGAAAATTTTTTGTTGAGCCAAAGGCTGCAGAAGTCCAGTCTACACGGCTACCAATCAACTTTCTGACAACGCCCACCAAAGCTCCCACCTGAAGCTCCAAACATCACTCTCACCACTCTGTCAATCTCAGTCTTCTTGAAGTCCTTCAACAAACATCATTCTTATCTATTTATTTCTGTTCACATTGGTGCCCCTCGCTCATTTACTGGGCTATCAAATTTCCTTCGAATTTACAATTACCTCAACCTTCGACTTCCTCCACTTCTTCATTCTTCCTTCTTCCTTCTTCCATCCGCTCTTGATTCCGTAACACCGTTGTCAAGTCTCTGGGAACTACCATTCTCAATCCGGCTACACCTCCTGGCATACTTCCAATAAATGTATCCTTTGATGTCGTTAGTGTAAACATACCAGCTTTACGTCGTCTTAATTTTCTATATTTAGAGAAACTCACCGTTGATACTATTCTAAACCGTTTAGTAAAACTTTATGTGTTTACCAGTAACATAAATCTCCCTGCATACGCTTTAGATGATTGGTTTGCCCCGCCCTACCGATTCGACAAACATGTCCATGTTTCCATGGATCTTCCTTTCTCTACTCACTACTCCCTTCCGCAACCTGGCAAACTCCACAAGCCATTGTTCCATCCTTCAATCGACAGGCTATTTAATCTAATCAGACGTTCCCAACCAGATGAAGCGACTATTCAGACAAAGAAAATACTAATGGGCATCTCATTGAAGTTTGATCCTTTTCAACGTATCCAGACTGGACCCAAGCGCTCCAGCGTCTCACTTGTCTCAAAGAACACTGCTTTGAACGAACGAGTTCTAGCGTATGTAATGCATATCGACAAAAATCATTTCCTCCACATTGTTGATGAATCTACACACTTCTCGGAAGCTATATTCTTGCCTAGTGTTTCTACAAAACAAATATGGGAGACTATTATTGAGTGTTGGTGTTTGATCTACACAGGTCTACCAAATCGCATCCTTGTCGACCAAGGTTCATCTATATCTCAACAATTTATCGCATTCGGCCCCCTTTCAAATTCCGACGTGTCCGAAACCGGAGTAGAAGCCCACTCATCCCTTGGGATTTGAGAATGCTACCATCAAGCACTGCACTCAACCTTCCGTAAGATCTCAATCAGATATCTGTCTTTCAAGCTTGAACTCCTTCTCTCCATGTCGGCTAAAGACATGAACGAGATGCTTGAGCCTACATGAATTGTTCCATCTTCCTTAGTATTTGGTGAACTAACGCAAATTCGTGCAATGGGGAATCCTGTTCTTCCCCGTCCTGATCTCTCAGATCGTGCAGCCGTTGCCAACACCGATCGAGAGGAAATGGGTTCAGACATGGGAAAACGTCGCCTTCACCGTGCCCCTCATCATCAAGTACCATCCGCTGCCAACCTTTCTCATCATCCTGGGGACCAAGTACTAGTTTGGCGCGAGAAGATATTAGCAAATCGCATCGGAGAATGTGATCGACCCTTCACAATAACCTACACTGAAGATGCTACAAAGTTGGATCATGTAAAACTGGATGCCCTCAACTATTCACAGCTGAATCACTACAAAAATCCCATGGAAACATCATTCTCCTTCCTTTCTTCCCTCCACTTTTCTCTCAAACAGTTCCAATCCTCGCTATCTCACAATGATGATCACGCCATTCATCTCACGGAAATTCTCCGTTTAAGCGACACGAGTAGCAGTCTCCCCGAAATGAGCACAGAAATAAAAAAGGAAGTCACTGAACTTTTAGTACGAAAGACATTGAAAGTCATCCTGAAACAAGACCTCCCATCGGATGCCAATATCTGTCCTGGTCCTTTGGTTCTCGCGCTCAAGCACCGAGGATAACAACATGACGTTCAATGCCTGCTTGGTCATCGGTGGATAAGAGACAAAATGAAAAAGCTCATGGTCCATTCGTCGAAGACTCTTCAGCTCTCGTCCATACGTCTCCTCCTTGCCATTTTAACATCCCATAGCTTCGACTTCTGGACATAAGATGTACGTCAGGCCTATATTCAATAGGAAGATGAACTATCATGCGCCGTCTATCTTCGTGAAGCACCGCCAGAGTTTGACCTTGCTCCGGAAGAATGCCTTCAACTGCTCAAAACAATCTATGGGCTCTTTTAATCTGGAGATCTGTGGAACAAAAGTCTTGATGAATACCACCGAGAAGACCTCAAAATTTCTTTCCTACGTACTGACCCGTTCCTCTACTACCTCAAGAAAGATGACTAACTCATCGGACTATTAGGATACTATGTGGTTGACATGGTACGCGCTGGAACCGCCGAGTTCATCTCGTCCGTAACACGTCAGTGTTTCGAAATGTCAGAAGATGACTCAATTAAATCTACATCCACAGGATTTAAGCTTTCAAAACACCCCTACACCCTCAACTGACTTCAGTTAGATCAGTCACATCTCCTTGAATATATCAAGTCTCGCCAGCTCGACGCAACTTTCTCGAACTTCCGCTCGTCTAGAATAAAGCTCACATGGCTCTTTCACTCCCACCGAGATGTTCTCTGTGAGGTCTCCCAATTTGCTCAAGTTATAGAGCAGCAGTTCTTGAATAACAGCCGCAAGATACTCAAGCACCTCAACTTCATCTGCGATTACGCCCGTAAGAACCCTGTGTCAGTCCTATCTCCCTCGATATAGATTCACTTCGCTCGATAGGTTTCTCTGACACTTCCTCCGCCAACAAAACTTATCTATCTACTCAACTAGGGACATCATTTTCCTTGCAGACAAATTCAACAATGTCACCCTTTTGGAGGGTGAGTTCGGGGAATGAAGGGTGGGAAATTTTGAACTCGAAGGATATTAAGTGGTATGATTAAATATTATTTACGTCCTGGATCATTCTAAGGCATATATCCTTTGTTTGAAAATTGTTTCATGTCATTCGCCCCGGTTGGAGTATTGATTGGGAAAGAGGACTTTAGTGATAAGAGCAGCTGTTTGAAGTTTTTCAACCTGCGTCTTTCCAATGACTTGAGTAGATCGTATAATTATTCGGGGATGAGCAACCATCCTGGGACACTGCCCGTTCTGACATGTTTTTAGTTGAAGCTGTGTTTTGTTTGTGTGGTGATGCAGTTGAGAAGGTGGTGACGTTTGTGATATTTTTGAAGTTGATGGAGGTAGAATAGTTTTTAATTTGGTTCAATGTTGCCATTCGTGTAACATTGTCGTGGAGATGGTGGCGATGCGGGGATGGATGGAGGAATGGTGGCGGTGGAACCTGCAGTGTTTACTGTTGTTGCTACTCAATTGTTCGTCACGGTCGGGAGTAAGGCTACGGATGACTGGGAGAATTAAAAAAAAAAATTCCAGTTAGGTGATGATAGCGTGCGATCCCTCTGCGGATAGTCTATTGATTGATCGGTTTCTATGACTGTTGATTGTATTCATATATTGAGTCTTTTTGGGAGTTTTTCTACTGAGATGATCACCTACAAGGTGCTCAAAGTTTTCTGTGTCAAAGTCTGAGGTAAAATCTTCGTCGCGCATTCATGGCACATCAATGGTTGATGAGGTATACATTTAATTCTGCTTCTTCGAAAGATGCAATAATCTCACCATTTACACCTTTCTATGATCCTTTGCACCGGTTAAGGTATTGATAAAAATTCAAATTTTGATTTTTAATTTTTGCAGCAAGGCCAACTAACTGAGCTTCAGCCAATTACATTTAGACATCTTTGAAACGTGTCACGAACCGCCGGCCGCACTCCAAGTCTAACTTCAGACATTCCTTCACCAAACTCGTACTATCTGAACAAGCAGTCAAACTATCTCCTCCCACGAAAAGAATAGCGGTTACGTCATGAAGACTACAGCACAAGTGATACGACTTCGTAACTAAATAACGAAAACAGACGCTTTGACTAATAACTCTCTCACTATCACCCCTATTATCACCATGACCCTTACACTAGTTACAACTTCTATACTAACTAATCCATCCGCAATCACTCCCAAAACCGGTCGAGCTGTTTTCGAGACTCTTGAAAATCCATCCCTTGGTCCTGCCCTTATTTAAATTTATGGCATTGACATGTGATTGACAATACTATGGCATCACATCTCTCTGTCAGACATCACTAATAGATAATATAATCATTGCTTTTATTGAGTTAATTACAAATTTCGCGTAACACTACAGCAGAAGTCCATTCACAATTTCAATTAAAATAATAGATGAGCAAAATCAGCAACAGAAGCATCCTGTAATGAATCACGAACATCTTCTTTTTTAAAATTTTCATCAACTTACTTGTATACATTCGTTCTACTAACATGAATCCCAATCATACCAATATTTAATTTTAACATTTAGTTGATGTTCATTCTTCATTCTCTAGTTTCTCCTAGTGGATGGTACCTTTGTACTCAATTGTTGATTGACTAGAATGATAAATTTTTTTATGTTTTTGGGTTATTTTTTGTCCTTTTATTTTTCTAATTTTATATTGTCTCACCCTTTTATGTATCGTTCTAAATGAAAATACACACCCTCAATTGATAAAAGTTAGAAACTATATACGTAATGCTACAAATGAAGCAAGATCTACATTAATGTCAGTTACGACTAAACATTCTGACGCTATACAAGATCGCCTTATTCCTTCAAGATATGATCGTTTCGTTATTCCTGTTAAAGTTTCGCATAAATATTTATTTAAACAATGTTTAGTTCATGATACAAGTGCTTCTGGAAATACTGCTTTCGTAGAACCTAAAGAAGTCAAAGGTTTTAATGATCATTTATGAGGACTTGTAGCTAAGGAAAGATCTGTCGTTCCAAAAGCTTCAAGAAGGTTATCTCAGGATGTTCTTAAATTGGTTACTCATGATATTTAAATTGTTTGTGAAGTTTTGGCCATCATTGAAGCTGCTACTAGAGTGAGAGCTTCTGTTTCATATGGTGGTGTTGATGTTGAGCTTTGTGAAGATGATCGTATTGATAATAATAATACTGACGATTTCTTACCAAGATTAAGACATCCTATGTTAATGTGGGGGGCTGCTGATAACAAGAGAATGATAGACATGGAAAAAATAAAATATAAGAAGGAAAATAAATTCGATTGTAATAATGCAATTGATAATAATAATAATAGTAATCTTAAAATTAAATTTGAAGAAACTCCTGCATGGAAGAATGTTGTCGTTCCAGTGACATACGAGTTAAAAAGGGGTTTCGATGTGTTTGTGTATCTGGATCAAATACAGGTGGAAAAACAACTGCTATTAAGACACTTGGTGTTACTGCATTGTTAGAAAAGAAAGGATTATTAATCCCGGCCTGTACCACTCCAAATTTAAATACGATGGAAAATAGAGGTGATGACGATGAGAGTAGTGAAGACCTGGTAAAAAGGGAGATAAAAGAAAAGTGAAAATGCCATATTTCGATCAGGTTTTGGTGGATATAGACGATGATCCGTCATTGGTATCAGTATCCACCACGAATGAACAGACCACAGACCGCTTACTGGCTACGTCTTCGCCCATCACCATCTCGTCGTTCATAAACATCCTCTCCGAATGTTTCTATTCGTGAATGTATCCTTCCTAACGCGAGTTTTACTCCATCTCAATTATCAGCGCTGTCACTCGGCATGTCTGGTGACCAATTGGTACATGTATTCACTGCACAATCCATCCTGACACAGACACAATCTCTAGACTTAACGGATACGGATGCGCCAAGTACAATTCCATCCGCTTTAGTCGATCAAATCACAGGTGAGTTACCTCTATCTTTGAAATTCACACCACAGACAATGAATCTGTTGTTCACACGGTCATCTGTAAAACATAAAAAAAACTATATGAAAGATTTCAAAAACAAGAGCGGAAATAATGCCAGTAGTGACTGTAATGGGTCACGTCGATCACGGAAAGACACAATTACTAGACCCATTACGAAGCTCGAATGCTGCAACTACCGATAAAGGCAGTATTAATACAAGCACTGTCGAAAATTTCAGGTCATGTCATTATTATTGTAGAAATAATGTGCTCCCTTTTGCCAAAATTATTTGCCAACATGCCAGAAAATTTAGTAATTACTCGAAAATTTTCACCTACAGAATGGTTTCACGGTAAATTTTTAACACATGTCAACTTTTTTGGCCGTATAATGTAGAATTTCGTTTTGGTAATTGTTTGTCACGTGTCAACTTTTTGGACGTACAGTGCAATATTTTTGACATTTTACAAAACAGTTTAACAATGATGTCAAAACTTATGATCCCAAAAAGCTTCAATATAAACTACCAAAAAACTGCCCAAAATGTTTTTGGAAATCTAACAGCAAAAATTTTTGACTTCTCTTGGACAGAACGAACTACGCGATATGTAGAGGCTGAAAGGCTCATAAAAGGTACCAAAATGTTTCTCAGAAAAAAAAACTCTTTTTTGGTATTTTTTGGACGACAAAATATCGCAAAAACCAAAAGTATTTTGGACCTTTTGGAAAACTAATCTTACTGACGTATATAGTAATTTATAAACTTATATAAATACTCAGCAGGGAGTTTTAGATAGGAGAAATGTGTAAAAAATGACTTTTGAAAATGCCTAATTTTTGTCATTTTACAAATTTTAATTTTGGATAAGAGGGAATTTTAATGAAACTGACTGTGCACAGGTCAGATTGGTATCCTGATAAGAAACAAATTTCATACCGAACTTGATATACAAAAGGAGGCATATTTGTCGGAGAAAATTTCGTACAGGACAGATGATGCCCGACAGGAAATTATCTCCACAGAAAAGACTTTACCCAAAAATCTGCATCCAAATTAGTTTAGATTATCTCATAACTTTGCCTTAAATGAAAATCCACGGCGATTTTCATTTATGCAGTTAAACGGATAGTAAGTGTAGTAACTTTGATTTAAAGTTACACACGTAGAAGGTTCTACTAATAGAAAAGTGTAACTTTCTACTTACTGTAATCGTAGGAACCATTTTTTACATGGCACTTGCATAAAAATAGTTGCATTTTATTGCAACATCAGAAATTTCCTATAAAAGAATAAAAAGTGGAGAAGACAAATACTCTGTTCTTCTGCCAACAACCTTTTTGTATGAATAAAATATTTTCTAGTAGCACATATTTTGCGACACTGAAACTAGATTCTTCAAAAATAAGCGAACAGCGAACATTCCGCAATACTCAACTTACCGACAGTAATTATTAGATGATAAGTGAGTAGACGAATGTGTACCAAAAAGATTGATCTGAAATTTTATAATAATTAATGTATTTTCAGCCAGTCACTTTTCGCAATATTTATTTCTTTCTGAGACACCAGAAGTGCTGGTTGCAAAAACACATGTGTTAGAAATACGTTCAGAACGATCTCCGGACTGATATTTATATCAGAACCGAGTTGGACAGGAGAACAATAAAGAAGACCTAGAAATTAACGAAAATCTACACAAAACCCCGCTTTTAGCAACAACAGTCATATCGAAGGATTGAATAGAATCATAACACATCGAGAAGTAGAATAAATGGAAAATGGAAAAAAAATTACCAGAATGTGCACAAGGATCGGCTACTCACCATCGCGAAGAGTGAAAGTGATTCCCACACCATCAGCGGGTCTGGATCAATGTAAACTGCTATACCAGAGTTGACACCGACCAATATAGTCTGTCAAGTTTCTGAACTGTATCAGGGCAGAATATTTCAACAAGCGTACTTCTTTAGACTTGTTTTACTTATGTAATTATAGAATAGCGACTACTTCTATCTAACTCAACCCATTCTGACATTCTATTCTCACACGTACATGGTATCCTATTGTCGAATACAACCGACAGCCAGGCAAATCTACACTTGGATCGCTGATCTCAATAAACGGTTGTGATAAAGTTCTGTTATTGGAAATTATATAGGTTTTGGATTGTCCGCTGTCCATGGGTGAATGGAGCCGGCTAATTGTCCTTTCACGGTTAGATGACTTTACGGATTTTCGGTCGAAGGACACATGGGTATCCTTGTCAGTTCTGGTGGACAACTGATGGTTGATCTGGCACGAATGTGATGAGTGGGGATCTTCTTCACTCTGCGAAATCGAAATCCAGCACCAGCGCTTGTATCCCGGCGACCATCACTTAGCAGGAAATCTGTTTGGACCTATTACTCCCGTAATGCACCACATTACAATTATTAGAGTTGTCTACCATGAGTATATTGTATCGGAGCTTACTTTTTAGTGAACAGGCATTTGTGAATGAAGCACCTGTGATATGGACTAATCTCGTCGTATCGAGGTCTAGCGGTACATATGTCAATCCTTGGGTCTCCGTATCATGCAGAAACTTGGTTGCATTCTTTAGGGCCTTGTTTTCTGCGTCGGTTGTAGGTTGATTTACTGGTTTGATAAGTTGGATGGGCGCGCAGATGTCGGGGCGTACGTTTACTACAAGGTATTGAGCACTTGATCTTTGGCTATTGGAATCGTCTTGGGAGACTGCGAATTTTAGGCGTTGGATCTTTTAAGTTTGTGTTATCACCAGGTTTTTTTGGTTTTTCTTTTTCTTGCTAATCTTGATTGCGTTGAACAATGTTGGATGTGAGCTGATAGCCGTGCGAGGTTTGCATCTAAATGAAGATGATGTGCGCTCTTCTTTTTATAGGAATGAAGGTGTGCCTAGGCCGAAGAAGTTGTCGCCATGTAGCGGAATGAGCCCATAGAGTTGGTCCTTTCTTATTTTGATAAATACGCATTGATCGGTATTTGCACGTAGCATGTTGAGTGTATCCAGGTGATGTGAAAAGTACGTGATGTACCAATGTAGGACCGATTCTAGAATTCCGCATAATGGCTTTTATACCTTCAGCATATATCTTTTTGATAAGTTTAGTTCGTATGGGGCTTCAATATATACATCACGATCTAGTTCAGTATGTGATTGTATATATGCTTGAGTGATGTCCCGGGTATATGATTCCAAATATTTAATGGATTTCGCTATTGATAATGTTATTCGCTGGGAGAATCTCTGTACGGTTGGTTCTTTTGTTGCAATAAAGGTGGCATCGTTTTCAAAGTAGTTTTGAGCGATGAGACGACTCTTTTTCTTAATCTGGTCATCAACTTTCTTCAATTCGTCAACAAACATTGATCCAAATATTCGGACGTCTCCCTTGACCTCTGATCTGTGTATTGGTTGGAACGTATTGTCCTTCATAATTCACTCCAATTCCATCTTCCTCTAGTGAGCGCATGATTCTCTTCGGAGATCCCTTCTTCACCTTTAACTTTCTTGGTACACCTCCAAAGTCTATATCATTATCAATGGCTGCTGCCCTTGGATTGTATTCCATGTCGGCGTCAGTTTCCATAGCTTCTTAACCCTGCTGGATTTTATCTTTCATTGGTTTTACCCATGCCTTGACGCAAACAGACCTGAATACCTTTCGTCCTCATGGGACCTGGACTACAACCGTCTCCACGTCGAATGGATATATATCAGTATGGTACTTCCCAGAGTTTGGGTTTGGTTCTGTATACCCGTACCGGGATCCAGAGGGCAGGTTCCTTAACTTCTGTAAGCTCTGAAACGATATATGGTTGGTTGTGTGGAGGAGTGCTGGAGAGATCCTTTGGTTAGCTTATTCTTTCTCCACAACTTGTTCAGCTTCTTCTACTACTAGCTGGAGTTTAAGTTAGTTTGGTGAATGGGCCACTCTTTCCGGGCGTGGCATGGCCCCAAATACGAGCAGCATCGGTCACAAGCCCTCGGAGCCCATCGTCGAATTGGTCATGTATACGGCCATCTACAGGCACTCTCCGTCCGTACCTTCTCCCTTCTCGAGCATCTTCCTTACTTTTAAGTAGGCAATACGGAGAGGAGCGTGAGACCTTTCGAAGATCCCGATTGTTCCTGTTTTTCCATTGGTGCCTCCCCGATTATCAACCCTGTTGCTTCCAATTTATTTTTCGTCTCCTTAGACATATAAGCAGATCCCTGGTCTACTTCCAAGGTGCTCAGGTAGACCCATATATACATGAATCCATAGTCTTTTTATTGATCGCCATATCACGGCCCCTTTATGGTCCTTTAGAAGTGCTGTAGCAAAAAAATGAGTATGTTCGTTGACCAGGTGGGTTAGATCGAGAGTAGGTGAACATTTTTTCCACTATCACTCTGTGATTTAACTTGAGGTACTCCTATTCCACTGTTTAATTGAATCGTATGGGCTTGCTATCGTTCTATTTGCAAATTCTGCAGTCATCAGAGATTTACAACAGCTCCTTCTTTCTGCCTTCTCGCAATACCTCTGCGTTTGATCTTTCCAATATTCCGAGCGGTGCTCGTACAGAAGGATGCCCGGAGTTTCTGTGTATCTTTATTAGCCCTAGTTCCGTTTACATGGCGTACGGTGTGTCCTCAGCCGTCCATATGTGCACGAAGAAGTAGTTTTTCAATGATAGTGGTTCCCAGCGTGGTCCGATATGCATAAACGTTCCTTGCAGGCTGATTTCGAAGCCGATGTCGATCATGTCTTTGTTTAAGAGGATGGAAGGGCAATCGTTTTTAATAGTTGCAAATAATACATCGTTGACGATCTCTTAGGGCGCTGAACTTAATTGTTGCTTCAATGATTACTTCACCAAAAACTTCGATTCTTTCCAACCCCTTCTTGGTTGCTGGTCGGATTTGGATCTTCCCCGTAATTCTTCTTCATATGTCCGGTATTGGTACTGGCTCATTACCGATTTTCGGTCGGAAGCAGTGTCCAGGGTTATGCCGTTGTACCAAGTTACTTCTTCCCCTCTAAGGTGGAGATTCAGAGTATTTAGTCCGGAGGAAAGGTACCTTCCGTCTGTCATACAGTGTTTGTATACATTGTTCGATAAAGAAACCACCGGCTTCGTCACCATCTTCTTGGTCATGTATATGATTTCGCCATCTTCGTTTCCATCGGCTAGCCATCTTGTATCGTCTTTGGTAGCTTCTTCATCCTTTTCCATACTATGTTTCATATTTATGACCATGGAAATATCTTCGATAGTGAAAAACAGCTGTGTGTGCTTCGTCTTTAGTTTATTGATGGAGTTGGTCACCTCACTTTTCTGTGTCTCGTATTTTCACTATGGTCTTTATCACAGACTAAATCGCGCTTGACGCCGCGCATCGATTCAGGGCAGAGCCTTTTTCTAAATTGTGGCCTCCCGCTTCGTCCGTTGTTGTTTACCTAGGGCTTCTTTGCCTTTCCCTTCGTATCTCCGCCGTACTTCTTCCCCAGTGAGTAGTTAGCCTGGTCTTCGAAAAAATTGGTCATGCAGGACGAGCTCGATCCGGCGGACTTCAGTTTGTCACACAGTTGATTTTATATTATGTTTACTGGTTGTTGACTCGTGTGGTTCATCCTGTCTCGCAGGGTGGTTTGTATTGACGGAATATCTACGACTGTGAGAAGTCTCTCCCTCAGGGAGTTGTCTGTATGGTACCTGGTATAAAGTTGGTTCTGTTGTGTTATCATCTTCGCTATGGACTTACTGAACACCTTTATCTATGATTCCGCGGATTCTTTTGCCATCAATTGAGTAAAAGTCTTGGTTTGCCACTTTGTTGTGATTAGAGCTTTCTTGTCCGCACTGTTGTACTAGCAACTTAGTACGCTGATTTCATCGTCGTAATTGTAGTACCCTTTTTCATTGTTAGCGTATTAGTTTAGAGCTTCCCTGGTGAGCATCAACGGCATAGACTTGAGTGTTTCATTGATTATCACCTCACACATTGTAGCGAGTGGTTCGAAAATGATGGTACAGTTGTCCAAGTCCTCATCCCATCCTCCAAAAAGTCGGTTTTCCTATGTATGGGCGGATCAGGCCGCTTATCCCCAGACCTCTCTTCTTTTAGCCGTGATATTTCCATTCATACGGCTTCAGGTCCCTTTCTTTAGCCCTTTCCCTATACGGTTTCGGCCTGGTGATGTCAATGGGGCGGTGATTGTGGTCTTCCCCTTTGTTTGCATCGTCATAGTGGTCATCTGGCGGTCTGCCTACACGTCTCATCATCTCCTTGATCTTGGTCCCTTATACAATAGCTGTATGTTTCCGTCCCTCTCCCAGTCCGGTATCCCTTTTCTCTCATCCCTTGCATTCTCCCTTTTTTCCTTGGGTTCGATAGTGCCCTCTCTGAAGAGGCGTTTGATGGCTGGTTGTACGTAGTTTCCCATCATTTGTTCTTCTTTTTCTGATCTTTCCTTGATCTCTACTTGTGCTGCAGGAGGTCTGATGTTGGTTTGTAGTAATGAACCGACTTGGTGATCCCT
>JAULBU010026021.1:0-17758 GCA_032358235.1 Odonthalia washingtoniensis
GAGCCACTCGGATGTGACACTTCGCACAGTTCACTTCTGCATCCAACCTACTTCTCAGTATTTGGAGTTCTACCAAACAGTGGCGACCGTCCACCACAACTACAGATTTACCGTTCTTTAATTCAGGCCTCCCCTTGCCTATATCCCATAATTCCGATATATTCGTATATAGACAATGGCTGATATCTTCTTTCTCAAATGTGACCGAGATCATTCCAAATCCAACCTGACATTGCTCATATTGAAAAGTTCTCACGAACTCGTCACAATGATCTTTACCCACGTCCCGTAGTGGAGTTTTCACAGTTCTCACCTGATTAACTCTGACCCAAATTCCTCTTGTGTAGTAATTTATGATATGAAAGTCCTTCAGCGTCAAAGGACTGTCTTCTTCATTATCTTCAACACCGTGTATTTGAATCTCAATGCCGTTCATAGCTTGACTGTCCCATGCGTAGATTGAAATGTTTTCAAGAATTCCACCTAGAACCTTTGGATTATCCTGCCCCGGATTGGGCAAAACATAAGGATATGCAGTGTTACTATAATCTTTTGCTATTTGCACATCCTCCACAATAATCCTATCCAAATTGTCATCCATGACATCCTCCTTTCCATTGCCCAACAACAGTTTCTTCAGAACCATCCGGAACCCCTCTGACAACTGCAGTACACACAAGAACTGGTTACACATCCAATTCTCTTACACCACTTTTTTGTAGGTGTTCGTATGTTGATAATTTGGATATTACAGATGAACAGTGACAAACGGAACAATACCCCTCACTGACTTATCGTCTCCAAACTCAGCTCCAAAAACGGTTTGATGAAACGCTTTTTATCCTTTCATGTTAAAAATACCATGTATAAGCTTTTCCGGTGCTATAGATGGACGAGTTGTGCTTGATGACATTTCGTATTGAATTGCCTTTTGTGTCGCTTTTTGTGATGGATGAAAGAAAAAAATTGAACTTGGTTAATTAATAGGTTGATTAATATGACTATGATAACGCGGTTTGTGAACAGTTGAGAGCGAATTAATTGGCTATTTAGTAACTTTGGAAGTTCACTGACATTACAGTACAATACATAGTAGACTCGTTATATACATATGACTCGTTTCGATTTTCCGGTTGTTGTTATAACGTATAATTGTATGCTTCTTATGACTACGGTATAGTTGTATGGGTGTTATTATAACATCATTCTATGCCGTTACAGTAACAAATACACCACGTTCCATGTACCAGGTGTCTGGGGTGTCTGGTTCCGGCGCATCGGAAATTCCAGATGTAAGCTATTCCAATATTTATACATTATTTGTTAACGACCGTCAGCGTTTCACAAAAAAATTTCAAAATTCACAACTCCATATGGAGTTGGAAATTTTTCTTATTCGTTTAATAAGTTTTTGATTACAAATAATCTTTCAATTATTATTTCACATCCCTCTATGTGGTTGTACACGTCCGCTTACCTCAACGACGACGCCCGATCATCCATCATTTTTTCCACTTCCATCACCTGCTTTCTCAACTACGATGCCCGATCATCCATCATTACTTCCACTTCCGTCACCTGCTTTGCCAATTACTGAGAAGTAATTTGACGCATATTCGGATATGACCTTTTTACGGGTATTTGGTTCAATCATTTAAAGAAGTATCGAACAGGGATGTTACTAAATATATCCTTCTTAGCTCAACCTTACTTCTAGCAAACAGGTCGATACAATTGTTATCTTCATCCATTCAATTTTAAATTTTCGGTCCCTACTCTGTCTTCAACAAGTTTTAGACAAAGAATATGGCCTCTACTACATCTGACATATCATCGTCAACGGAAATATGTTTGTCGTAATTGTCGTCACCAGATTTCCTCTCTTCGTCTCCCTACAGAGTTTCGAATCAAATATATTCAAGTTCAAGTTCAACTACAAGAATTTAGACCTTCAAGGATATCTGAAGTGGGTTCGGTCAAGTAATGACGCAACATGCAAGCATATTACAAAAATATTTGAAGATAAGTCAAGAAAAAGAAAGAATACATTGACTTGTTCCGTATTCAAGTCGGCTGGAGCTGATGGTGATAAGGTTCTTACAGAAGTTGGGACGCGGAAAATCAGGCAAATTGCTCGTGCAGCCCTTGATATCCACACACTCGCATGACGAGATGGCCGGATACTCGAAATGTTCAACAACTTATTCGACAGAATGAAGACATCAACAGGGTACTTGGTCAGTCCAACATTCTTTCACATGATCATCCAATCAACATCCAAACGTCCAAGAAAGAATCCATTCAACATGTCAACGCCATCACGGTTGAGTGTATGCTGTACTTTCATAGTGTTGCTCTTCAGTCGAATATTCTTGCCGGCTACAAAAACTAAATTGGTGGCCATTAAACACTTCACAGGTACGAGGATTGGGTTCTTCTGTCAAACACTTTTTAAAGCTTGGGATCGCCTTGAAAAATCATTGAACATATCACTGGTTACTACAATGTTTTCTCCGTATATGTACTACGACTATCCAACATCAACTTTTATACCAATTTCGTCCAGTCTTGATCGTTTCTCCCTTTTATATCAGCACAATTACTACACAGAAGATTTTGGCCACGTCATTGAACAAGATTCGGTATGCCTTGTAGCTTTAAATCGCAGCAAACAAGAGGATCAGGCCTCCCGATACATCACAACAGACTTATTTACAAGACTGCGAAAAATCCTCGTCAACGATTCGATGTACGAACCGGATTTCAATATGTAAACAGCCCTTTTCATGAAACCATTTACATGCAAAGAAGATAGTTCAGAACACCCGCAATGCTTTGAAACCATCCCAGAATCCGGCTCAACAGCATTAAACATCGACGTTACAGAGGTTGACACATCTGCGGTAATCTTTGTGCCGGAAAATGCAACTAAGACGTTAGATGGATTACAATATAATCCATCATCAACTCCTTTCACAATTGGACCGTCTACAAGACTGGATACAAAATCAATAGAAGGTACAGTAAAGCTAGGATGACCTCTACCCTTTGAATAATTGGGACAGATACCGTAAAAATTCAAAGTAGCTGGTAATGTTACTGAACCAGAGGTTCCTTCCTGACCATAGTCAGATGATTTCGAAGGCGAAGCGAGCGGGAAAGATGAAGATGAGATTAAACCAGCAACTTCCAACAAGCTATCACAAGCTGTACAACATGCTTTGGACGAGTTGAGAAAATCAATGGAAAAATCATTTTATTGCTATGACTGCGGATGCCACGATATTGTGGATGTTCGTCAGGACCTCGACGGTTGGTAAATTGAACAGAAGGCTGATTTCATTCTCACTTACCCTCCGTAGAACACCAGGCTTGATCAAGAACGTACAAACTCATATCGCGATCAATTCAATCATGAAGACATGTCATATTTCGTGACCTTCTGTCGAAAGCTTATGTACAACGGGAGTCATGCCCATATTTTTTTCTCCATATTGCAGTTTCAAGTTGGGTTGACCTCTTACAGTGTCAAAACAGCCGGTCACGAAGTAAGTAGGTAGGGTAAGGTGTTATTATAATGAGAAAGGGGGTCTATGAGTTAGAATTCTATTACGTCTACCGCGGCTCGCTGGTGCTGGCGGTATAATCCTACTATCGTATTATGATTGAACGATTTTGCCGATTAAGTAGGGTCGAAGGATTCACGCTGATGTATCATATATTTAACTCTATTCGCAGTTGATGGCGATGCAACGTGAGATCGCTTTAACTCCACGCGATGACAGTGAATCTTCCTTCGGCGCTATTTGGATCTGGTCTCCCGTCACCGTTGTATTGCCTCGTTAAAGTTCAATTCGGATACGAAGGTTGTCTGATGTCTTTCTTTATATCTAACTGTTTCATTTGATAGCTTTTCTATTTCACGAATAGGTCTAAAAGATGAAGTTGTTTCGTGTATCTGAAGGATAATGAAGCGAGTAATGTAAATTCCGATAATTGTCTAATATCTGATTAGATTATCTGAGGTCATTCACACGTATCTCATTAATATACCTACAGTGCGAGTGATCTTTGCTGTGCGGGAAAAGCCATAAATGTAGTTAAGAATAGTACCGCTGTGTGCGGGGTAGAAAGTAATATGCGTTAATTGCATATTTTGTCGATGTAGTGATTTTGGTGTAGCATCTCATACAGTACCTCGGTGGTTTCCATGGTGTGGGTTTCCATTTGATTTGATTGTGTGCACGTGTCACGTTCTCTCGAAAAATAGTGTTCCTCTGGTTGTACCCTCATACGCACATCCCGCTTTGTGTTCAATGGGTCGCCTTCCTCGTTTTACCAAGTTGTCATTGTCTGCGTTTTTCTTCTTTTCTTTTGTTATCCAACGTCTCGTCGTTTGTGATCACGTCATTTCCCTTATTCAATCACCACCGTGGCTTATCGTCACCTTCAATCATCACTGTCGCTTATCGTCACATTCCATCATCATTGTCATTTATCTTCACCTTCAGTCATGAATATTGCTTATCGACACTGCCACATAATTATCACTGTCATTCATAATCATCGTCGACACTGTTACATAATCATCAACATCATTTATTATCATCTTTATTTGTCATTTCTCATCCATCATCATCATCGTCATTTTCCATCTCAACGTCGTCCATCTTCATCATCGTTTATCCTCTTTTCGTCATCCTCATCCTCATCGTTATGTACCAAGTCCGTCTCCCATCATCATCATCTTTTCTCGCCTAATCTGTCTCTCACCTATTCCATCTCCCATTATTTCATCGTCACGCAGTTAATCCGTCTGCGTCATCTTTGTCGCCACTCACGCAATCCGTCTTCATCCGTCACCTTCGCCACTCACATAAACCATCTCTTCATTTTTCATCGTCGCCACTCACTTAATCCATCTCTCTAATCATCGTCGCCACTCACGTAAATCGTCTCCAGTCATCATCCTCTTAATCACCTAATCCCTTTCCATCATCACTCGACAAAGTCCCATCCGCACCATCGTCCTCTCCTTCCTTCGTGTCGGCTGTATCCCAACAAACAGTCAACCTCCGCGAATCATATGACGATTCTACATCCAGTCACCAGAATTGGGAAAATATATCAAGATAAATGCAGCAGATGACACTGGTGATGACTATGACGAAGATGAGCTAGATAGAGTAGTATTCAGTGCAAGAAATTCCACTCCATTACACAAAGCAGAGAGGTTACTATAATTTGGATCCCAGGTTACAAAAATTGTCTCATCTCTTTGTAGTTGAAAAAGCAGTATATCTCTGAAAGAATTGTATGGTTTTAAAATATGCAATGGAGAAAATTAACTACAAACCTCCAGGATCAATCCACAGTGTTCATGCAGGGACTTGTAACGAAATGAACAACATTACAAAAGTCTCTAATAGCGAAAAGAAAATCTACCTACCGTCACACACTAAAAAAAGGTCCACGGGAAATGCTCCGACTGGAGAAAAAATCAAGACAATGTATGATGCATCTCATCGAGAAGTTTACGAAACAAGGAGATTTGGTTGTGGATCCTTCCGATGATATATTTTCTGTGGTAATGGCATGTATGCTTCTGCATAAGCACAAAAAATTTGTTGGTTGTGATAAAGATGATAAATGTTCAGAGCTTTCCAGGACTACCTTTTTTGCACTCTTCACTCGTCAATAACTGAACCCCAATTCATATATTGCCGGTACGGATCAAGACAGGCTTCATGCCACAGTATCACTAAGAGAATTGGATGGAATTGAGGTGAAAAGAAGAATGGACGTATGGGATATTCCCACTGGAGTTTCCATGGTTTAAACTTTCCCGAAATATCTGCACCAATTCATTTCCCAGTTCATCGGAGATCCTAAACTATACAACAACAGTACCGCAATATTGTGGAATAAGTGGAAAATGTCGTGGAAGCTTGCTCTTGTTGGAATACCGAAAGAGACGTTGCGTGCAATGGAAGCCATTTCTTTGGGACTGACAGCCCAGACATCAACGATCAAGAATGAGAAGGCTGGTTCAGGGGATTTTGCAGAGGGACCGTTCGCTGCACGTGCCATTGTCGGCTACTACTATGGGACATTATTTTATGGAAATTTAGGTGGTATCAGTGCTATTGCTAAATTATATGGTGAGGATTGCCTTTCTGTAATCAAAAACCAGTTCCTCAAATACGCTGCAAATTGTACGCATCTATTTACAGCCACCGATGGTACAAGGAAAATATGTTGGGTAATTGCTGCTCCTTGGTGTGTAACAAGTTACATTAACGATTTCAACTATCTTCCCGGTGATAAATCATCCCGTACGGAAAGAGCCAAGAATCCAACGGTACGGAATTGCAGATACGTGAAAAATGAGAAATTGAGAACTAATGAAGCAGTATCTTCGTACCAGAATTTAGAGGTTTGGACTTTTTTTCTTATTGGAAGGGGCGCAGAACTGTTCCTTGATTACGGTGACGAACACGTTCATCATGTTGAGGCCGATTAGTTATTTTATTTCCTTTCCAGATTTGCAATTTTATATTTATCTTACATAACTTATTCTAGACTTTTCGTACACCTATGCCCTTCCATTAATACCTATCTCATGTCCCAAAGGTCTTCACCTAGCTCATTTTGTCCACAATTCAAAAATGAAATAATTTGTGTAAAGAACTTTTCATTGATTACGGTCCTGTTCATGTTCATCACGTTAAAAAAACTAGTTCTTTTATTCTTATTTTCCCTTAATTTTATGTTAAGGTTGTCTCTTTTCATGTACACTACATTAAAAACTTATCAATATAACTACAATCAGCAAACTAATATAAATGATTTCACTATACACTGTCAATGCCATGGCAGCCTCATATGGTAGAAGTAATAATATATACGTTAGATTCTGAGAATATAACATTTACTTTGTTACTTGTCACATGTTTCAGAATGGAAGCCTATCATGATACGGTACGATGACAGGCTCTCATTTCCACTGTAGAAACAGAATAAAAACAACGACGATACCTCCCCTGACTTTTAATATGTATTTTTCAATATCCCATGTCTCTACTATGAACAGAACATGCGCAGTCTGTAAGATATCGAAACAACATTCCTCTTATTTGTAATGGTGTTCCAATACATTGAAAAATGAGTTTCTGCACATTATTCTGTTTCACTATCACCTCTGTTTCTGAAATGAGACTGATGAACACTTCTTCGTTTTCCTCGCCCAGTATCGCTTTCGAATGGTTGCTTTCATCGCGTCGTATTGACAGTGCCAACCGATTTTACATTAAACAATATCACGCGATTATGTTTTATTTACGAGTGGTTTTCTCACAATGTTGCAGGGAATAATATTGGAAACCCCATTTGCAGAACAATGCACCGTATCCGTCTTCTATTTGACACAACAAAAAAATGTTCTGCTCCGAGAATATGCAGCCGTCTATGGTGATATGTTATATTTTCACTCCCCTACATAACATCTTTTACACGTCCATTACCTACACATACTGAAAGCATACCTCTGACGACGTTTGTACAGTTTCATTCTAATTATGACGTTGTTATCGTCTTATTTTATTCACCTTTATGGTAAGGTCACGCAACACAAGCTTTTTTATTATCCCCCAAGGAGACACAACCGTATTTTTGCACATTCCAATCCTTACATTCCTATTGACTCGTGTTTGGCATTGTGACACACTTGTCGCGGAAAAAGAATTTTTTTGTTTCCGTTTCTCCACATATTTACTAAAGGGTCTCTCATATGGACACTGAAAACAACATGTTCTTCCTCCTGCGCAACAACTACTCATATGATTCTCTTCAAATTTCATATCCGTCAATGACCGGTCATTCCGCAACCGGTGATATAATTTCTATGAAAATCTGACAACATTTCTGTTCTCTACACGCAAAAGGTTTTGTGCAGTTTACATGCCGATTACCCAAAAAGTTTCAGTTAATGACATTAACTGAAACTTGTAACATTGTCACAAGTAATGTATTCACGTGTGTACTTTTCCATGCCCACATCCAAATTATCGATGGATTGTCATAACATCGAATTATGTGCATACATACACAAAATAATTTGCTGTACATCCTGCAGTAATTTATTTTCCAAATTCTCATTTCATTTCCATTGCACAAATCGTAACAGACGTTAGCTACATCAATTCAAGAACTGTTTTGTTCGTGAGAGACTTTCCAATAAGAGCTTCTCCACCCGTAAGTCCAACACGCATTCCAATCAATTTTTTTGATTGAAATTAAAAAATACTAGCCACCCATAAAATATAATCATAAAGGAAAATTTAAAATCCCTGCGTTGGTTTGGATATCCATTGATTCCGATCCAAAAACGTCCGAAATAAATCGGGAATTCGGGAAATTGTAACAAATCCGCAGCGATTTGTTTCGGATTGAGCCGAAACGCGCAGCGTTATTTGTTTGTACTTCACAGAAGAGATCGATGATGGGGAGAATAAAACCCAAGTTTATTCAGTTAGCAGCCGTTCAATTAGTTGTATACTAAGCGACCGGTGGTGAAAAGTACTGTCAAACTGTAATTGGTACTGAATAAAAGAATACCAAAAAAGATTGCAACCATCAACCAGTATCGTGTCTTAGTGGTCGAGACACCCTTTTCTATACGAGTGGTTAGGATTTCAATCCCCGGAGGGTGCACCTAGGAACGGGGCCCTTGTAGAACATGGTAGATCCAGCATCGTCCTTTGTGACGGTACCGCTTTTTGTATGCCGACATGTGGCACTTTTTATTGGTTCAATGGACTCGTGTATCACATGTAATTTCCAGTGTCAACGAGGTTGTGTCTTATCAGTACTCTCCCCTCTCTCAGAAACCGAGTTCGGCACGAGTCTTGTCCCGCAAGTCGAAAGGCGTCTTTTCAGTTGAGTAGCTTCACATAAAGCTGTGGTATGTCTTCGTAGACTCGTGTGAGGGGTTCCAATGTATCGTCGGACGTAGAGAGTTCTTCCAAACATACTACTACGTATATCATATCGTGTTTTTGGACGAGTTTGAGGAGAGGTGAAACAGGCATTCCAGTTCCAGACAACATCACATGGAAGAGGATGAACTCTTCATTCAGTGACCTGTCTGAGTAAAAATTTAACCGAGTCCCATGTACGTAGCCTTGGTTTCCGTTTTGAAAGTCTTCTACCTTGTAGACGTAGTCATTCAATGCCTTAACTATGCGGCATGGGCCGCGCCAACGGAGGAATACCTTTTTTCCTTCGAAACATTCTTCAAGCGCAACGAGGAGGTAGTCACCTTCGAAGAATTTAGCGAGTTTTCCTTTATGTTTGAAATTCCGTATACGCTCGCGTTCCGTTTTGCGTCAGCATGTACCATTGGGTGTAAATCATCCATAAACGCAATCAAATTTGGGATATTGAACTCCTTTTCTTGCTGCGCATTGGTGAGCGTCATAGGCTTGTAATCCGATGTACGGAGGAAAGTGGCGATAGGTGGAGAGGGAGGACGCCCGGTGCATGCTGTGATAGGTGAAACATCATTTCTCCGTAGTGGTGGTGAGTTGTTTAGCGCACTTTGAAACAGCGGTACGAGTTATGTCCAATCATCATGGTGTAGCTGTAGTTCCAAAAGAAGCTCACGCGCGACGAGCAACAATTCTTTCCCAAGTCGCGCGAATGAATCATTCGACCACGGGAAGTACGGCAAAGTGAAACGGTGTGACGTACGCAATCCTTTCGTAGGGAGGCGGATTGTCTCGTTTTTGAAATGAGTTGGGCCGTCGGACATTAGCCCGGTCGGGACACATAACGTGGCGGACCAATCAAGGAGTGTGTTGGCGGCACTGCCGGCAGTAGTAGATACTGACGGATAAAAGCAACTGTACCGACTGTGGTCGTCGCGTACCATTAGTGTGTAATTGTCCCCATTTCTACATTTGCCTAAGTCAATGTAGTAAAATCATACCAGATAGTTCAGCTTCAGTGCTTAGAGAGTCAGACCAAAAGTACGAGAAACGGTTTCTCCCCCCGTTGTTGAGAGGCGGTGAATATAAGACTTGACGAAAAGTCTAACATCCTCCGACAATGTAGACCAGAAAAAGTTCTTGATCAAAGCCTGTTCGTTGGATATTCGTCCACGGTGACCGACTGCTCCGGTGCGCGCGATAGTGGCGAGACGAAGTTGCACATCGTCTTCTGCATCTGGGATCCAGATACGACCGTTGGAAGAGTGGCCCCAAATTTCATCATACCTCATAACATCTTCATAATTGTCGTTGCAATGCTTGGATCGGGACTTTTTGATAGTGTCTTTCGATGGCCTTACAAAGTCAAAAAGTTTGTGGGTAATGGGGGAATAGCAACTAGTTGCTTGATCGTGAGTGGGATACTCCACCTTGTGAGCAATTCATCCCATATATTCTCTTCTCCACGAATTTGAAAACAGACGTAATTGTATGTGGAAGTTATAACGGCCCGACGTATCACCTTACGCATCGTGGAATGGCCGATATAGGGCATTACTGAAGACGGGTCGAAGATAAAGATCAATTTATTATGATCTGTGTACATTTCGAACTTCTCTAGGCAAGAGACAAGCCAATGAAATAGTTCTATGGTCTCCAGAACTGCATACGCTTCCTTCTCCAGCATACTCCAGCCGACATGTGCATCGGCGAAAAGGACAGAATAAAAATCCAAAAGTTCGTGGTCTTGATCTGCATGAGATATCGTCAATTGATCTCTTCTAATTTGGGTCAAGATCCCATACCAGTGCGAGTCACTCGCGTCTGTGTAGATGTACAATCGCTCATACTCGTCTCATTGAGCGCGCGTGGTGCAGCAGATGATGACTTGTTTGTACCTCTCGAACGCGGAGGCGTGTTGTTCCGTCCAACTGATGTCATACAGTAACAATCGAGCCACTGCGCGTTTCGTGCGCTTACCGGCATTGTCGTACTCCTTTTCGAGGAAGTTTTGCAGGTCTTGGACAAGGTCTTGGAACCGGGGTATGTACGAGCGCAGCCACTGCATCGCTTGAAGGATTTTATGTTTCTGACCTCCTGTGGTTGAGAAGTCCATGTTCACTAAATCTTCTAATCCTGATGGATCGTGTCGAATGCGATCCACTGTTATGATTCATCCACACCATTTCACAGACTTAGTGAAGAGTACAAATTTCTTGGGATGATGTTTCCAGTTTAATTCAACGGAGAAAGGAATGAAGGAACGAATGTAATTTATCAGGGCCTCGATTTTCTGCTCGTGGAAGAGGCAGTCGTCCACCAATAGCAGTTCTCGTTTTCGCAGATATGGAGCCAGGTTCATACTTAGGAATGGCTGCATGTGCAGGACGTCGTTTGTAATTCCATGTGGCACGCGCGTTGGCCTGATCACATTATCCGTCGTGACGAAAGACTGACATTCCTGTGAATAGCGATAGAGTGGAAGCTGCCAGGAGCTATGCGTAAAGTCGAAGTTGGCATAGTAACATGAGCCTGCAGTTTTGGTCAGTTCTTATTGTACCCGTGGCTTGGGAAATTGATACTGTTTCGTGTATCTATTAACCGATCGTAAGTCCACAGTAAATCGCCATTGAGCCGGTCCTGCCTTGGGAATGAGAAGTTGGTCACAGGCCCATTTTGAATATGGATTTGGATAGACGAGGTTGTGCTCCACTAAATTTTCCAGCAGAGTTGCCATGAACGTTCATTAGCACGCGGAGTAGTTACGCAGCCTGACTCGTGTCGGACGTGCGTCATCAGGTAACTCGATACCGAGAGGTGGGACCTTTTCTGGAGTCAAAGAGCAACGCGTGTTGAAGGTTTCGGTATATTCCCAGATTTGAACTTCAAGTTGCGGCATGTGTGAGTGTGGAAATCCATTTTCCTTTACCATACTCAATATTCCTCTAATTTCAGCCCGTTCGGTCTCTTCACGTTCTGGGTCTTCCAATGATATCATATCCGGATCAGGAAAAGGATCTATATCATACTTGCGCGCAAAACAGTTTCCTCTCGGTTGGCTCGTATCAGATAAAGACGCAGTAGTGTTGTAGTTGTCAATTGGATCGGATCCATGTACCCGTTGCAGACGGGCGATGATGACACGACCGAGTGACCCGCACGCTCCTTAAACAGAGAGATTTCAACCGAATAACAGTCTTTTCCATCAAGGACAGCGCGATTTCTTTCCAACAGGATACGAGAGTCGATTCCTAGACTTTGTAGAACTGGGTGACCAACGAGCAAATCCTCGCAAGACAGATCAGCATCTTCTACCAGAAAGGAGACGTTATTTGAGGCTACTCTTCCAGCTGAAAAGTTCGAACACCAAACTTGGTACTCTCGACACAGGTAAGAAAGTAAATGTCTCTGGTTCATCTGTAGGAGTGAGGGCAACTTGGATAGAAACTAGATCAATCGCTTCAAACGTTCCAATATATTTCAGGACGGCTGTTTGAGCAATCTTCAGTGATGCAATAGTGTCATCTCTACCGTAATCACAACTGCCTGATCCATTAAATGATGTGGTACCGTCTGACACAACGATTGGACACGACGGAGATCCAGACAGGTTGATGGCCTGTATTTGGAGGCAGCCGGTTTTGTTGACAAGGGGGTATGAGATTTGGAGTCCATCTGCCCTCTAGCTGATTTATAAGGTCCATCCTTGGACCTTTCTTTTGCTCTTTCCGCAAGGATCAGTTTCTTCTTGTCGTCTGGGCAGCTGCGACAATCTTTGAGGAAATTTCGCAGACCTTTCTGTCGATGAAGTTCCCATAAACTAAGGGATTCCTCGGATTTACTTGACTTTACCTTGGACTTCTTGCATTTATCATCAATGGGGTTCCCAGAGCGGGATGCCTTGAAAGAAGCGTCTTTGACCTTCCGGTTTCCTCTCGTCGACGGGCCGCAGTCAACAATTTGAAAAGCTTCAGCGAGCCACACCGCATGTTCTAGGAGACCCTTGAAGTATTTTCTCAACGGGTGATGTGAGAACGCTAGCTCAGACTCTAATCGCTCTTTCGAAGAAACATTTCGGATTGCTGAGAGAACCTGTTGAACGGTGCCTTTCTGATTCTCGGTGATAATCCATTTTAAACCATGGCGGGTAAGAATCGTGTGATAATTCGTGAACACGTCTTGCATACGCGCCGCAAAATTGGTGTTATTCATGTTCGTGCGCAACTCTCTTTCCACGATTCCGTCTAGTTTCTCCAGGGTGACGACTTCTTTTGATTCCTTTGAACGGAACTCAAAAAACTCGCGCTCTTGTTGGTCAGTGAGATCGTCGTAGTTGTTGGCATCGGATATGAAGCCAAGCGTTATAGATGACTCTAAAAACTCTACTTCGACGCAAAAATTTAGGTCGACGGGTCGCACAGGTTCGGTTGAAGTTGATCCAGTGCTAATTTTCCGAGCTCGTCCGTTTACCTCGTTTTCATACTGGTCGTACTTCCGCAAGAAGATGCGAATAGACTCCGAATCTGTCTCTATGAGGCGCGGATGATCGAGGATAAGGCTAATCGGCGACGCTTTTTTTGTCGCCGTCGCGGCAGTAGATCCGGTATGGTCTGTCATTTTGAGTTTCTTCGCAAAAAACAAACAACAGAGCTAAGATTAGTATGAGTTTTTTCTTCAATCACTCATAGATTGGTAGTAATCACTATAACAAATCCGCAGCGATTTGTTGGAGATTGAATTTGAGTAGTAACGTGCAGCGTTCTTTCGTAGTGCTTCGCAGAAGCGTTGTTTTTCTTAAAATCGTAATGGGGAAGAAACCCCAAGTTTATTCTGTCGGGCTGTCGTGCCGATAGTTTTTAGACTAAGCGGCCGGCGGTTAAAATGATAGCTGTGTATACTGTAAATAGCTGTGTATACTGTAAAGTACAGCACAGCACACAGTACATAAATTAATTATGTACTGTATGCTCGGTTGACGTCTGGCAACCGTTTTGATACTCCGATGAAAGTCTCTCATCGGAGCATGAAATCGATTGCCAGACGGCAGCTCTTACAGTACAAAATTAATTGTTTACTGTAAGAGGGACGACATGTAGCACTATTTGATTGGCTCAGTGGTCTCGGGTGCCACGTGTACAATCCAGTGTCAACGAGGTTGTATTTTTTCGGTACAGTCACGCATTTCCTCTGATTTTAATAATATTAAAATCAGAGGAAATGTGTGACAGGAATATTATTCGTGCAGATAACACTGTCAGATCTTCTTCGAGCAAAAATTTGGCTTCCTATTGCCTCGTGCGAAACATAATACGACATCTGTTTTGAAAACACAATTGTTTTGAATAATAAATCATCACATATCCACTTGTAAGCGCTTCTTTGCCACATCCAAAACGGAGTGTTTCCGCTTTCACGCAATAACGACTCAAAAACTTCCTTCGAAACTTCCCAAACACCGACGCCAGGTCCCCACCTTTAACTGCATATATTTGTCATCAAAATTGGAAGAGGTCACTGGCCTGTACAGGGAAACGTTTTGAGCGGGTTCCATGCCAGTTCCTCATCAAATCCTCAGTTAATTATACCTCCGTATTCTAATGTGCATGGAATAATATTATACAATATTATTGTGTATGATGTTTTTTGGTGACAGTAACACAGAACACAGATATACCCCCCGTACACTACTGTGAACTTTCTCTAGAAGATATATGAAATATGTACCAGAATATATTTTCTCTTTTCTAAATAGTAACCACCCATGGACTGAAGTCCACAAAATGAAACTTTGTGTGCGAAACTACTTTGAACAAATAGAGAGACCACACTTGCACAAACTTCTGAAACAGAATAGTGAGATGAACAAGCACTACCCAAAGCTTTCCCGTTCAAAATTGTACAATGGTTTTAGTTTTGAAAATTAAAATGTTCGAGCAGACATACTAATAATATTAGCATGTCTGCTCGACCAATACTCAGAGGGGCATAATATGCCCCTCTGAGTATTAGTATTGCGATATGCATCAAGAAAGAAACGGCAGGCGATGTCGATTAGGTTTATGAATTTTCTGTGGTTATTTTAATTCTTCCATCTTTTTTGTTTTGCTCTTAAAACTCTTAGCTATGTGTAATCGCTATTATGTTTGAAAATAATAGCGATATTTCAAAAAATATAAGAAATAATTATGTTTTTATTATATTTTTTATTTTCTTGTTCCGTAATGTATGTAAAATATAATAGCGATATTTTACAAAATATCGCTATTATGCAATTAGTTTTTTTTAAAAAAGAAAGAAATAACTAATTGCTTCAAAAAAAAATAACTAATTGCAGAAAAATAGATACATGAAAATGGTTTTACAGACAAACCTTTGAAGAAAAGTAATATAAGAAATAATTATATGTATAAAAAGATTATAAAGTAATATAGGAAATGATTATATATATTGAAATAATAGAAACTCTCATACATTACTTTTGTTCAAAGGTTTGTCGACAAAAGCATTTTCATATATCTATTTTCTTGCAAAAGACAATTTTGTAACCATGTAAATTAATTGTAAAATTGGTTTTGTAACTTCTGCACGTTGGGAAACACTCGTAACGATTTAGGCTGAGTGCAAGAAACTGAACTTTATCCATCATTAATATATTTAAAAATTCAATCGTTTTGCACTAACCTAATCGACACCGCCTGCCGTTTCTTCCCTGATGCATATCGCAATACCAATACTCAGAGGGGCATATTAGTGTGTCTGCTAGAACATTTTAATTTTCAAAACTAAAACTATTGTACAATTTTTAACGGGAAAGTTTGGGTAGTGCTTATTCATCTAACGATTCCGTTTCAGAAGTTTGCGCAAGTGTGGGCTCTCTATTTGTTCAAAGTAGTTTTGTATACAAAATTTCCAGTGGAAAAGAGTTCAAGACTTTTAATATTATTTAGTTATCTTTCAGCTCATGGAATCACACAGAAAACGAATCAAAGTTTCATTTTGTGGACTTCAGTCCATGGGGTGCAATAATTGTTACAGCTCCACCGGTTTGTACGTAGACCGTAGACGTGTGTAGGCTATGAGTTTGCACGGGAATTTCGTGAATGGGAGGAAGATTAGTGGATCATGTGGCCATTTCGATAATGAAAAGTGTATGAGTACCGTCATGTATGGTGATATGCACATCACCGAAAGATTTCCGTTCTCCACGCCCACAGCAGCATTAAATGCTGCTGTGGGCGTGGAGAACGAAAATCCATCAACCATAATCCCTCCAACTCTGAAAAATATCCTGAAATTGGAGAACTACATAGAAAAACAGAAATCAGTGTGTAATTGGGGAAGGTAAGATATTGCCTATGAATCGTTGCATCGTCGGTGTGCGACATATACGCACAGCGTATAAAGCAGCGAAATTAGTACATTTACCGATCTAAAACTAACCTTTGATCTCCTTTGCCGCTTTTGAGCGGAAACAAAAAGGTTGTTTTGTCTTTCAATCAACTGTTACTGAAAGAATGATTAATGGAAGTGGCAAGGTTCGAACTGAGAACTGACGACCTTTCCATTCCAAACTGGTATTTTGTGCACCGAGCTACAGTGCCTAACTGCACAAATGTCTGCCACTTATCTATAAAATCACATTACACTAAGTACAGTTTGTGCCAACAATGCTTTTTTTCTTAATAAACGCGACTGAAAATAACAACGGTTTTTTTCACCAAGATACTTTCACCATCAGAAAAACGCCCCTGCGTTACGACTCATAATTACTCTTCTACCTCTACAAATCGCCCCGTATTTGTTACAGTACACTTCTAAACGTCCTTATGTATCAGGCCGTCCTTTCATTCTATGTGTGCGTGTACTGTTACGAAATGAACAAATAATCTCGTACAGTTTTTTGAAATTGAGATTTTTACTGAACTGACGTATCGTGGAGATATGTGGTTCTTCAGAAGAACCACTTATCTCCACTACAAGAACTTGTTCTGTACAGAATTACAACATGTGTTTGTTAGAATAAATTCAAATGGTAAGGGGCATTTCATAATTTGACATTAAATGTCAAATTTTGAAGTAAACTTTTTGTATGTGAGGCATGTCGGACCAAACGAGCTGTTTTATGAAACCAACTTCTAACAATTTTCTTCACATTTATCAAAATCAATTTAGACATTTTTTTGCGTCATGTAATTGCAGAATCCATTGTTGCACAATGCGAAGAAAATTGTAAGAAAGTCACATCCACAGCTTCATCTTGAAACCCCTCTCCCTGTCGCTCACCTGCAGACACATGGCCTGCGACGAAACCGCACCTTCCGCCACTCTTCATTTCCCTCCAACAACTCCTGCACCAATGCAATACAAATGAAGAAGTCAGATAATATTCTTTATTTCGTAAGTCGTCGATACCACTGTACTTAGACTCTACACAACAATAAGGAAGTTACATAAAATCAGTATTTGAAAGGTAGTGTGAGACCCTTTCAACAGAGAAACGGAAATGATACGAGTCTTTATTTTAATAAAGACTCGGAACAAGGGGCAGGCTACACACAAAGGAGTTAAGTTTAAGCACTGGCCTGTATGAAGATTTAAGGGGAACGTCCTCATACAAATCAGACCGGCAACACGCTATCTTTTAAAAAAGATAGAGTGTATGAATTTTCTGATGGTTATTTTAATTCTTCCATCCTTTTTGTTTTGCTCTATAACTTTTTGTTTAGCAACTTTGGTCTGATGGAAATCTTTTTGGTTTTCTGAAGTCAATT
>JAULBU010026032.1:0-38846 GCA_032358235.1 Odonthalia washingtoniensis
TTGATAACAGGGTTTTCTGGTGAGAAAATCCCATTTAAAGCGCGGGATGGGTTGGAGCGTCAGATGGTGGAACTTATTTGTGCACCGTCAACTACATCAACTACATTATCTACATACAACATTTCAGTCAATATTCAAACTCCGACGATTACGAAGACGTCTTCAATCATGTCGAACAGATTTACAGAAACAGAGATAGAGTGGTGGTGGAGGAGGTGTGGGAAGGGTATGAAACCCCGTATGAATACGAACGTATGACTGTGCTCAGTATTGGTGTTTTTTCTATTTTTCTTTTTCCTATATTGAACCTGTCCATCATCAACAATTTTTGTCAGTGGATTGTGTACATATCCTCCATACATATGCACTGCTGTTGCTTAATTGATGGTTGGTAAAAATATGGTTCACCATTCACGGCAGATGTCGAGCTATTTCCCACACATTACCACAATCCATGGGTTTATTGGCAACTAGAACACCTACTCGTCAGTTTCCACTAGTTTTATCATTATGTAGCATATTAAGTTTTGATATACAAAATAATAAAATTAAAGTTGAAGGAGTTGATATATTAGATGAAATTTCCCTTATTACTATATGGAAATATGATAATAACATACATAATAATCCCATAGGTTGATATACTTTACCTACTTTACCTGATATTGAATATCCGTTTACATATGTCTATCCTGAAGATGGTTTAACTTCATCAACTAGGTATTTTAAAGATGTCTATTTACCAGCTCCATCACACACAATGATTGTGTCCTAATATTGTAATAACTTCATTCCTTTTACCAACTACGGATATATTACGATCCGCATGTACAGCATTACGTTTATTCCAAAATGTAGTAGAAATATCATTTAAAATAATACCGTCGAATCCTTCACTACTAATCCCATCCGCAGTTTCTTTAGCTTTCATTTCTTCATCTTTAACATCATCACCAACATTTATCAAATCCTCATCTCCCACACGATCACCCATTTTATTACTCACAACCACCTTCTTCTTAAAACCTAAGAAAACAAAACAATGTAATTTACCGCCACTTTCTAGAACAGAAATGATATAATGAACATACGATGATATAGTGCTTGAAGGAATTGATGAGAGATGAACGTAGGGACAGTGTTCGTTTCTTTTTGCGTTGTTGATGATGATAAATGGACTGTGAAACAGTAGATGAGACATATAAGTTTAAGTTTGTGAGGGAAGAATCATGATCACATATCATTGAGATGGATGCATTTGAAATGATGCATTTGTATACCCAAAAAACATAGCCGGGAATTTAATAATGGTACACAGAGATAAAAGAAGACAATTTATGTCCACGTGGTGAATAAGATCTGCAAATTTTCTTATTATTTGCGATTTTTTCTTTATTTGCGATTTTGAAATTTGCCCACGTGACAAATATGATTTGATTTTTTTTAAACTATTTGCATTTTTTCATTTTTTGTTATCGATTGTCATTGTCGATCCCAGAACCGCAGATCAAAATGTTGTTAAACGGCCACGATCTTTATCTACTTCTTCATCTTACCCAAAACTATAGTTTTGAACAACAACTTGAACAACTAAGAAAGCGTGACGTTGGGGTATAATATATGATGGAGATTTGATGCAAAATAGTGGTGGCAATGACACCATCGCTACAACAGAGAACAAACGTCGTGTACCAGATAGAGCAACTACTACTTTGAGGATGAAAAAACTCATCGCCAAACCTAACTTGTATACGTCCCATGAAGGGCTTGCGAACGACAAAGACTGAGCAGAATCATTACATGCAACTGTTACAGGGATAAAACTTGAATTATGTAGTGCTTGCTGCAACATCAACAACAGGTACCGTAGTCTGAATGAAGCATCTGCCGCAATCTATAGCTCAAAAAAGAAACTGCTTTCCTGTCAGACGCCCTAAACATTCCAGTGACATTGGAATTCATTGCCGCTGCAATCATCAACGAAGACATCACAGATGAATAGGAAAGTTTAATTTAACATCAACATATACATATACATCAACATCAACATCAACATCATCATTTACTTGAAAATTATCATCATCAACATAACCATCATCATCAACATCACCATCATCATCAACATCAACATCAACATCAACATCAACATCAACATCAACATCAACATCAACATCAACATCAAAATAATCATTCACATCAACATCAACATCAACATGTACATCTAAGTCATCATCAACATCAACATGTACATCTAAGTCATCATAAACGTCAACATTAACATCAAAACAAATTCCTAACTTCCTACCTTTTTCAAATAGCTTTGCCAAGTCAACGTGCACACATTTCTCCGTCGTCGTTTCGATCAAAATGTTTTCACCATGCCTATCACCTAATAGAACGATGTGTCCAGTTATAAACCATGTAGCCGGTGACCTCGTCTACTTATTACGAGCTGCTAGCCATAACTGAGTATCACCACCGCCGAATTGTCGATTGTAAAATCGGTTAATTCACTTGGGAATTTATTGTCGTCCTCAATTCAGAAATTCTTTCTTATCCTTCAGAGTATCATATTTCAGTTCTACTGCATTTTTAAATGGTATATTCTCTAAGTTACTTTGTTCTTTGTTCCTCAATGCACTGAATAGACATAAATCGTTCACCAATTCTATCATACCAGTTTCTTCTGTCAGCGAGAGCACTGCGTACGTTTTAAATTCCAACTGGTTCTTGTTCATTACACTATTTCAAATAAGTCGGTTCTTAACTGTTAAAAACTCAACCAATAGACTATTTCTTCTCATATCACCTTTATCTTCCATTTTCGCCAAGTACTTGTAATGTTTCCCATCATTACCAATCAACGGTATTCTTCGCGGACACATTAACGATGACATAACCATTACATGATCATCAATACCACCAATTCTTATGCGTTCACTGTCAAATGGTCAATGTTCTATGTCCACCGAACCACTGGGTAAACTCACTGTCAGTGATTTCAAAGTAGGTATCATAGGGTTATTATACGTTGTTCTTGAATGAAATTTTAAACTTCTAAAATCTCTACCACAGTTGGCAATACTTTCACGTCTTTCTTTCCTCCCAGGTGCTTTACAAATACTAAGAAAACAATTCATTGTCATCAACGAATGTAAAGTTTATTACGGAATCTACCTCTCATATGAGCATCACCAAAATCTTTCGATTTATCTTTTCTCATTCTCGCAATACTTTGATTAATATCATTTATGTATTCATCAACATTTAAACCTGCTTGAAATAATGAATCATAATGTTTCGCAATAGCATAATATGGTTCTTCACTTGATGGAAACGAAGCTCATTTTCCTGATACTTCAGTATCAATAACCTTTTCTTCAAATCTACTTGAAGATCTTAAAGCTGCAATACCAAGAAGGTTTTCCGTATCCTCTAATTCAGCAACACGTTTTTGTATAACTGTAATAGCTTCTATCTCTTCTATTCTACTGCTAATACCACTATTACTATTTTCACCATCATTATTACAATAATAATTTGTTGTCGAACCAGATGATGATTATGAAGATGTACAAAGTGCACCACCTAGAACTTTACATGAAGCTGCTGAAGCTGCTCTTAGAAGACATGCTTAAAGATAACAGAATAATAATGATCATCATTATGTAAGCCGTGATGATCTTGTATATAACCAACAACAACAACTAAAGAAAACAGGTGATGACTTTCCATTAACTACAAATAGTATGCAACGATACAATTGAAGGATAGGATTGATTGTTAGGTGCTGTAGCTTGTATAGGAGTTATGCGAGTGTCTCTCGTTGCATATCCATGGATTGACTTCATGAAAGAAGGAAAACCATGCATTTTAACAAGCACGGTGACGAACAATAAGGAAAAACAAAAAGTAGATGATTCCCTATTACCAAGTTCGAATCCAAAACCCAGAATCGCACATCGACATGTTGTTAAACAGCCACTATCTTCATCTAATTCTTCATCACGACAGCATACTTTCGCTAATGATCATGGTAATGATGTCATCAAGCTTACATTGCCTCTGAAACAAGCATTTTAACGTACACCATCCAGTCAACGAATGAAGAAAAGAGCAAAGGTAAAGGCAGTGAGAAGAAGGAAGAAATTAAAAGTGACCTCCAAAATATTGTTGTTGGTGTTAATGAAAATAATGGAACGGCGCTAAACCATCCTTCCTACTTTGAGAAGAAGAAGAGTAATGTAGCAGTGCGAGCTGAAAAGTCATTGATAACCCTACTGGGGGAAAAACGGATAAATGGGTCAAAATTGAGGAAGGGGCGAATGACAACTACAGAAAAGTCTTCTGCGAATTTGTCACGGGAAAAAAATAAAAGCCAGTCGAAGAAGAGATAAACGTCTGTTAAATCTTCTGTGAAACATAGGAGAAGAAGACCTGAGTTGAAGGCTGGTGAGGCATCTCATACTCATGCTGACTCAGACGTTCAATCAGTGTACTAGCCTGCAGGTGATTCAGAACTAGGCCTTAACTTTGATTTGAATTTAAACTACGCAGAAGACAACCATTCCAAAAGTTGTGCTACCGAAATTGAAAACTCTGAATCACAACCAAAACTTGAAAATTTATCTTTATCCACCCTACAGTGACAAGGTCCTCGTAAACTGGGATGTAGACTACCGTCTACCCATTCATCTCCTGTATTAAAATCATATACATCATGAGCAGTCTGCAGTAATGCGGTGGATGTAGCTGAAGGTGCGATTGGGAACGTGGTCTGGAGAGAATACGATTAGCATTTTGCAAATTGTTCTCGCACGTGTGTACGTGAGCGTTAGTTAGTATTGTTAATTGTCAATAGCTGTGCTGATGATTGTAGTGACGCCAGTTCCGGAAGTTCTTACGACATATGGGAATAAAAATTTAATGCAATCACAGTAAAGAAAATAGGCGAAGGATTTAAAAAATCGTGTTGACGCGCCTTTTCCAACACGAAGAATAAAAAACTTTATTATGAGAACCATTCTATAAGTTCTTCTAGTTATGAACGGAATGATCCTCGGCTAGTTAACTGATACTCTATCATCATGATCTCATTCATAAATATATTGAACGACTGTGACTGTGCCTGATGTTGAGTCTGAGTACCATAACCCCCACATTTGCCACTTCTATCATTCCCGACCCCCTCGCATTCCTCTTCTTTCACTGAATATTCAAGTTCAAGTTTCTCGTTATACAATTCATGAATTATATCGCTCCCATCCTCACTCACCAGTTCCCCCAGTTCCCCCAGTTCCACCAGTCTTGTAATCATATTTTGTAGAATGAAACGTACCTCAGAAATCATCACTACTTCCGTTTGTCCCACATTCTGTTCTCTCTTCTCAATATTTCAAACCTAGCTTGCATCATAACAAAACTTCTTCCGATGTCCTTCCTAATTGATTCTTGTCTCTTCGTATATATTCTCTCTGCCTCACTCGTCGGTTCATGTATTGGTTTAGCGAAAAGGGGCCAGTTTCTATAAATCCCATCCCCATAAATATAAATTCTTTCTTTCTGGTCCCTCTTCCGTAATTATATATGTTTCTTCCAGTTCCATCTTGTAGTCTCCTCTTAAAATTGACTACACAAGCGGAGAAACCGCTAATCCATTGAGATAGTTGTTGACACCAGCCCGCCCAGCAAACCAGCTCCATATATATAAATCCCTGTCACATTATTCCTCTACAAAAATAGTTGCCATCTTACTCTCTCTTCGGTTGTGATATTGCCCCTTTTGCGCATACGGGAAATTCTTCCATATAAGCTTCATACAGTCGATAGACCCCCCAAAGTCCGCAAGTCCAACCTATTCATACTTATTTTCAATACCATGTAGCTCTCCCTTTTTAGCTCTTCTGTTTAAGTACATCTTTCCATATAGTTGAATCATATCCCTTATAAATTGCCTGAAATACATACTTGTTGAATCCTCCGACACCTTCGCGACGTCATCCATCTGATCATACGAGTCCCCAGTTAGTAGTAACAGTAGATATACCAGCACCTTTACCTCCACAGGATTTCCAAACCCATTTGCTGAAAGCCTTGCTTCCCATACTTCCGGTAGCAAAAGAAAAAGATCCCTCTAAATTTTAAAATACAATTCGCGAGGCACGCCAAAACTTTTCCTGAATAAACGATGTGGGCAATTCACATCGCTCGTTAGATACTCTCGCAACCAGCTACACTTCCTTCTCCTCAGATTTCGCACGCCCATATCTGCACACTTGGGCCTTGTCAACACTCTTTGCTGGTCGAAAAACTCCACGTGTCTAGTATTGGTCAAGAAGTGGGGCTCGTATTGTAGTTTTCCTTCTTTTTATAGCACTTTTTGGGAGCATACACAATCAGAGACTTTTTGAGATGCTGTTGTGGAGTAAACATTTCAAACAAAAACCTACGATGTTGATGTCAGCTTTCGTATGCACGTTCGTATACTTAGTTCATGGAAGAACTGCGGCGAAAAAAAACGGCAATTTCACTTCGAAACCCTCACGACGAATAACAAAATCATGAATCGAACAATTAAAAGGCCGTTGTTTCACACCAGCACCGGATTATTCTCAAGTTTATTCAAATGCATTCAACAAGCAATTTACGAAAATATTATATTTAAAATTTGTAGAGCAATTACCACCTCCTTCTTCATCCACTAGTACGAAAAAGCAAAAATATTCAATATGAAGACTTCATACGAGTGATACGATTAATATTTAATTACTATAAACAACAACCTGATCAATTATGTGAAGCACCACAATGAGTTTTTAAATCATTGTATCCAGATTTCATTTCACCATTATTCGCCATGTTATTTTCCAAACCAGCACCCAAATTTGCTGCACATTTATATGCTTAAGTAAGTTACCATACTTGTTAATGAATGCCTTATGGGACATTCTACCATTTCAGATGACGATCGTAGTGTAGTGGACATTGAACGATGTATATATTTAGAACAAACTGGCTGTGTAGCCATTTGTTTACACAGCTGCAAACAATCTAAAGAAAAAAATTTAAAATGAATATGGGTATTCCCCTCACTAGTAGGTGATACAAACCTAATTTAGGAGATTATTCTTGTAAATTCTGTTTCGGAAAGGGCGATTAGTAATCGCTCGATCTCATCACGTAAGCTTCTGAACATTCTGAAAACATATTCTTATACCATTCAAATTTAATACATGACTGGCTGCTCATTAATTGCTTTAAAATGAAAGGCAGGATGCCAAAAAATTCAAATGTATTTGATTGCATGTCATGCAACCATTCTTCAGCCATTCCAGAGGCCACTGAGGTGGCAGACAAATGGTTGCATGACATGACCTAAAACTAAATATATTAAAATTTAATTGTTGAATGATAACCATTCATTGCCCACCCAGTAGCCACTGTAATGACTGATGAATGGTGCCGCCATTGTAATGCAACCAGTGGTTGCATTGCAAGAAGAATCCCGGTATGGCTGACGAACGGTTGGTTCCGTATTCTGATTATTTTTAAATCCACCATTTATGGTCCATACTACTTAGTGGTTGTCATAGAATTTTCAGAGACGCCATCCATGATCCATTCGTGGAAAATTACAGTAGATAAAATCAAAATTGTTTGAAGTAAATTCGCATACAACACTCATCGCGCAAAATGGCCACTCAGCGGCCACTTATTCAGATGTTTTTCTACTAGGGTTAGAGAACGAGTGCAATACCTATAGTAAGAATAATATTAATACAAAACTGTGCAGTATGCAATTGTGCAAATGTAAAGGCGAGCTGTACGTAATATCCCTACTGTAGTTTATGTTGCCTTTTGGCAACATAAGTTATTTTTTTGGAGAAGTGTAACGGGCGTTATGTTGCCTAAAGGAAACATAACGGGGGTTTAACCCGTCTAATGAATGGAACCAAACATCCATTACAGAACCGACAGCCAATCGCATTTAGTTTAAGGCTTATATAAACCTCATAATGTAGCTCTCTTTGCTCTTTCAAGTAAATCGACAGTGCGATGACTGTGCAACACTTGAAACAGTCATGTGCATTTTTTGTTTTTTTATCTTGGTTTTCGCTGATGTTTAAGAGCATTGTGGAGCTCGAATACTACGCGTAACGAGCAATGTTTTCATTAAACTGATAACTAGAGGCAACATGAACGTACCACCAAATCAACCATTACAACCATTACTATCATTATTTGATGAAATCAATAACTATCAACCACTCAACTGAAACAACCAATTGTTAATCATTACTCAACCCATCCATGATCAACAGAAAAAATTTCATAATCAATCAACTGTTTTTCCTACTTCCTCTGTACGAGGAAGAGGAAGGGAATATGGACGTGGGGGCGTGGCCGTGAGGGTGGTGGCCGTGGGGGAAATAAACGGAATGAGACACGTGATCGTACTGATTCAATAGATGGGTGGAGAATTCATAAGCAGTCAAATATCAATATTAAAACCGAAAACAAGTTTTTAGAAGAAGTCATAAGTAACAAAGTACGTCTATATCTTCACGAAGTACTTGAACATCTTGATATACAATATAGAGTAAGGGATTTAACGGAAGGGTCAGCAAAATATGTTGTACTATTCATAGATGGGGTGATACGTCAAGCAATGGATTGAATTAATGAGTCTATAAAATTGAACAAATTAGAAAGGAGAGAATTGAAGATGACCGAAATGTATAGATTCTTATCAATTTTTGTTTTCTCTCACTGTACTGAGATTAGTCATGAAAAGCCGGTCAGTTGGTTTCGTAAACTTAGTTTCAATACTCCAATATTAATGGACGTTCGTTTCATTTCAACGCACATTCTTTCTTTTAGTCCTTTGGGAAGAAGTAATGACGGTTCGTCATAATGGACATCAGTTTTTGACCAAACTAAGAACAACATTCAATCACTTTCTGACTTCAGTATTGACCTCGCTGAAGAACTACTGAGATACGCAGATGTTCTTTGTAGACAAACTTCTGAGAGCACAGCTCAAAACCACCATGAAGTTGAATTTTGAACTACACCAACACGGTCAGAAGTGAATAGATTGAAGAGTATTTCGTCTTCTTGCAAAAGAGATCACGTTAAATTTTTCAATACCGAAGACATGCAAAGTCTTCGCCTGAACGTAACTGGTCATATACCAAAACAAAGTACGAAGCTTTATTACACTCTCTTCATTGGCCGGGTAAGAAAAGAGGGTACATGGTGTCGTACATATGCTCCATTTTCGGCGTTAATCTATGTGTTCGGACTATCCATGGAATGAGATCAAGCTGCTGGACTATCTGACATAGTAAGAAAGAACTTAGAGCTCGGAGTGTTCCTCTTCAACATCACATGAACCAGAGACAACTTGAAACATACTTCATGACCAATGCTTATTTTAATTAAAATTTCATATTTTTATGTTATCTTTAGGCAACATTTCGATTTTTTGGACTGTTTCCAACACTCAAAATGATGAATGTTGCGACGACCCTTCATCCAATAATTGTAGCTCGATATTTATGAAATAAACATGAGAACGACAAGAAACTCTTCAGGTTTAACATATCCGAAATTAAGAGCAATCTTTGGTATATTGAACAGTTCTGCAAGTGAACAAAATTATGTTGCCTTCAGGCAACATTATTCTGCACAGTAGGGATATTCAGGAAGATGATATTGGTTCACAACTATTTCAATCCGTCCAAATGAAAGTAATGGATGGCACCGTGTTATTAAGAGAAGAACACCTAAAATGTGATTTCAACGGAATATAAATGTGTACACGAAATTCAACAGATGATTTGCGCAACCGAACGGAAATATACAGGCGCCTCATCGGTCGTAATACGACAAGTCATGTTATTTTTGAAAGAGACATACTTCATTGTCACATAACTATTAGTAATTAATATGAATAAACCTGAACTTTCAACAAGATATATGACCTGTGGCGTAACAAAAATGGGAAGAACTATCCGTGACGATACGTGAACAGATCAACTGAGTAACATGCATGTGAGAATTAATGGTCGGAACATGCACGAACCAGAACAGAAGAAATATGACGTCGTGACGGTGCATCTGATGGTATCGAGGAAGGCATAGCCCCAGTGAATGTTGCAAAAAGTAAGTTTGTTTCGAATATGGTGCTATAAACACATGTAAATCCCCTTGCATATAAAGAGAACTAATCGTACGGAATTCTGTAAATATGAAACTTAAGTTTACAAAGTAAACGGCAAGATGAACGGCAATATACCGAAAATATCATATTGGATTTTGAAAAACAAAGGGAATAAAACCCCTTCTACTATTTCTACCGCATCAAGAATGAATAGTTCCAATGACCAATATGAAACACAAAAGGAGAGTATTACTGGCACAAGGATGAACAGAATAGAACTAAGAGTGGAAGACAAGTAACTTCAATAGAGAAACCAGCAGTAAATATCACTTTGGATTTGGATGCAAGGGAAACAGCCCCTTGGGATAATACACTATCTCCAGCAATTGATATTTTGCAAAAATATTTCCATAAAACATTTGGAAAGGAATTGTAATACGCCCATTGAAACCTATGTTTAAACTTAAGGGAGAAGGGTGCAGAGAGAGAGAGACCTACTTTTTGTGTGAAAGAATATATAAAGGAATGTAACCAGAGACGGATGTAATTGTAATACGCGAATTGAAATCTAGGTTTAAACTTAATAGAGAAGGGCGCAGAGAGAGACCAACTTTTTGCACGAACGAGTACATAGCGTAATGTAAGCAGAGACGAATGTTCGGCGGAATTAGATATACAAGAATGACTGATGACTCAAGAGGCGGGGCAAGCAGTTCGAGCTCGAAGGGTGGCAAAGGGATCAAAGAAGATAGTTGGGGTGATATATGTACAAATTGGTGGAGCACCACTGAAATGTATAACAAGGTAACGAATGGATACAATCTGGGTGCGTTGTTATAAAGAAGTTTAGTACCAAATGCGTCGTGTAGATTTAATTGAAAATTTACAGCTCACTAAATAACCATGTAAGTATTTCAAATACATCCCAAGTGTACTGACAAGACCGATAACGGAATGTCACCTATCCGAGGGGAGGGAGTACTGGGACGAATATTTAGCATTCGAGTATCTTATTTGCACAATCACAAGAAAACGAAAGGGAGTGAAAAGCGATAGAAAAAAGAAAAACGGCGATGTTGAAAGGATGGTACTGTGTCGGTATGTTCCTATTGAATTTTGACGAATGGATCTGTCAAGTTTAATATCTGTACCGCCACCACCATAACCGGCACATCATGTGTATGACAAGTATTTAATCCGTTCATACAGGGAATTTCAAAATCAAGTCATTAAACTGGAGGTTGTGGAGATGGTAATTGGTGCATATGTATAATGTTGCCGATACGGAATTTTAATAACGATACCGTCGGATGTGAGACTTACTAACAGTAATGGCACTGAAATTATGACGAACATATTAGTGGGATTAGTAGCGCAAATGTTTAGTGAGCATATGGTTGAATTTTTCTTCAATTCAGATTACAATTTTACCAAAGTCCTACTTTCACTTTGTCGGTTATATTAGATGGATTTGGTAGCAAATACCTGAGAAATGGCCAATCCATTCGTGAATTGTAATTAGAACGATGGAGTAATTATGAATATAACGGTCGGTGAGGATAGAGTACAACATCACCTTACACCAGTTGGTTTCTTGGGAGGTTTGTGTCTTTCCGGCTAATGATATACAGAAGAGGGACGTATGCCCATTCACAATCTTGGAATGTAGCTGGCCATTGTACGGAAAGTTTTGGTTGGGATGGTATATCATAAAGGGAAGTGACATACATAGGCCCTGCATCTGGGGCAAATAGTGAACATAAAACAGATGACAATGCCGTGGACATCATGGATGAATAACTTAGTCATGAACTGTATTACGATGCGGACCGTTGGTATAATAAAATGGCTTTTTTATTACAACCAATACTGAGCGGAACAACGGTTATTATTCCCAATTGGATTGATGATTTATTTGCACAGATCCGAACGTGGGAAACATATTCTGGGAATGTTGCAACCCTTACCGAAGAAAATAAAGAGATTAAAGACCGAATCTGCGAATTAAAACAGGAACGGGTACTACAGCAGAAGGAAAGGAGTACATATAACGAATATAATAATCGTGAAATAGAAGACGTTCATCGTCTCGCAGTGGAGTTGGAAAACTCAAAAACATCCAAAGCGGACGGAACGACTCAGTACGAACAAGAGAATACTTTAAATTTGAAGTACATAAACTGCGTTCATACGAATGCATACTTGTATATTTCATTTACGGGAGGTTACTAGTTTGTTCACAACAAAATGTGATGTGAACAATCTAGTGACATAATTATTCATATTTAATTTGAAGAATGATGTCAGGAACGCTGGTGCCAATGAAGGGAATAAGTCTTTGCAAATATTCGTAATTGAGACTGCAGAAACTCCTGTTCCATCACAACCAGTATCCAATACGATGCAAACAATCGGAGTGTAAGTACCGAAACTCCCCAGTTGAATTACATTGTTCTATTTTTGTTAATATGATCTCTAACTTCCGATTATTCTGTTTTCGGTTTCATTTCGTGCTGTATTCATGTACCGTACCATTCAATTCATGGAACCATTTATAAAATGCTAGTAATACACGATCGCTCATCAATGCAGTACAAAATGTCTACATGTTGGCAATAACTACTATGTACCACACGGTGGATCATACATTACCGTCAAATTTCCGATCATTTGTTATGAGTTCATCTTTTACGCACATATGTTGAATGGTGTTTTCTGTTTAGTATATACATGTGTGTTCCAAATTGCAGAAACACATATAACCCACACATTGTTCCATACCTATAGTACTGCTGCATATTGCAGTATCAGATACCCTGTTCAGCAATCACGGATGAATATGTTCCCCCAAGTATTTTTTGTTACGTTAATTTCGGTATGAATTGCTTTTGTACCTATTGAAATATCAGATAACGCACAGCGGTACATAACATAAATTAAAAACGAAACATGGAAAATTAACTTTTGTTATGGAGCACACATCATGGGAAATTTTGATACTTATAAAACAGAAACAAATATTGGTTCCCGATGTCTCGTACTGAGAATCAAAATTGCACATGAACCGTAAGGTCATCCTCTTCACACTGCACAGCTAAGTTTTAAAATTCATTGAGAAATTATGACACAACGCGCGGTTTTCCACTACTGAAACATTTTTCTGCGTTTATAATACGTTGCAAACATATTTTCATCAGCATATGATAACAAAACAAAAACAGTGGTTACCGATATCATTTTCTGCCAAAGCCGATTGTAAATTAACCGTACAGTCCTTCCACTCATACTGGACAACAAAGTTCCAAATATCATTCATATGACACGTTTTTATCATGTACCGTACGTTTTTCATAAATTAAAACGCTTATCACTTGTCCATCCAACATCTGTCTCGATATTGCATGATACTCAGCGACGACGGTAGATAAATACTAAAGATTAATGGTACGATGAAGTTGAATTGATATTGAGATGCTTCACTCAGCGCCGTTAAATGAAACGCCAACCAAAATCAGAGGAAAGCATACTACAATCCGTATGATCGAAGTGATACATGTGGTGATAATGACGGCACCAATGTCAATCAGCAAAGATAATTCCATCCGATACATCCACATAAGTACAGAGAATGATGAAGACATACCCTAAGTGGGGCAGGAGAAATCGATGCTGCGCATAGCACATTTTGACTAAAAGATACACACCCATGTCTACCCAAGGACGAAAGGAGGATCAAGAAGGATAATAATCCAATTGGCAAAACAGATTCGTGTAACATATGATACGTGTACAACATTTCCATTCAAAATGACAACGACAATCTAAAGTCACACTTAATGTACACCAACAGGGCCAAATTAGGTTAGCCCCACAATCCAACAATGTACTATACTGTAACATTGACACTGCACCCACGAATCTCCCAGTATGCAAACGTGCAAACGTACATTTCAATTGACGCTGTCATCCGAAACGTGGGCATAATACAATTATAATCGAGCACCTCTAAAACTTTAAGAAATATATCGCAGGTGTCAAATCCACCTGGATTCGAACCAGTGTTTTATACATACAACATCAGGCGACGAGGAGAAAAACAATAAAGAAGAGCATACATAACCGAAGTCTCCGTACGTCATGAGCTTGAACCCCGAACTCATCGAAAGACCGCTTCAACCAAAAATAATAAATCCAACCACCCCGTGCCCTTGTACAGGTAACATCTTGTTTCCAGGAGCGAGGATATCCCTACGTATCGAACGTGTCTGATCTCTGTCGGCGACCACCGAAGTATACGAAGACACAAACGTGCATAAGATATAAGAAGGTCTGAAAAAGTTAAATAATTGTAGAAAGGGTTTAGATCAACCGCTCTTCCTTGAACCGCGGATTTAAAAATAAGCTTTCTTTCTATATGTGATTCCCATTTCTCACCCCATTTTCATTCGAATAAGATATTTACTCCTCTGGCCCTGATCAATTGCCTACTTCTGCAATTTGTTCGTTGAAGCGGCACTACAGCCTCCTACTGTTCGTAACAGAAGTTATCAATCACCTAAAGCAACCAACTGGAGATGAGAATGGTTTTTATTGTGTGTTAGGGGTGTGGAAGGCAATGTGTTTGTTATGTTGCTATCTGTAATGATTGTCAGTGCGTTGGGAGGTGAAATTAATGCAGCAATTACCGTATGAGTAGGGCGAGTTGCAGTGTGCGTCTCGATAGTGATAGCCGCGGGGTTGCTTTATGTGTCGTTGAGAGCAACGATAGATATTTTTTAACGCGGGGTGTGTGTGGAGCGTAGGGTACTATTGGAGAGTATAAGAAGAAAAACTTCTCGTCGACGATGTGGCACAAATACCCTACGTATTCGGAAGTCGACAGTGCAACAAAATTATGCAACAACCGAGAATTGTTTTAACTAGTTCTGGTCGATTTTGTCTCAAAATAAAGGGAAAAGTGATGGGTATTTCGGCGCGAATATCCATTGGTGAAATAGCTATCCCATCAATTGTGCTTCTATCTGTCACGTGGCTTATTCCGGTGTCACAAACTAACCACTATGTACCCATTTTTGGGTTTCCAAAAACCTCTAATTGTATTATATTTATATGAGTTTACTATAGATTGAGATGAAGGGAAGGGGAAGAATGTGATAAGAAAAGGAATGTGCCCCATTAGATTAATATGATCTTCTTTGCTTCAGAAATGAGGATCAGCATCGAACTATTGGCACATTAATTAGCATGTTTTCGGAAGAGAAAAAGCGTCTTTGAAAGAGAGTGTGCTGGCTCTTGAAGTGTTAACCTGTCGTAATTACTGTGATAGTTGTAACTCTATTCATGTGCAATAATTTCTTATTTTATCAAGAACAATTATGTACAACATTGTCCTGTACAGACAGATTTCAAAAACATGATGGCTCTAAATAACTGTACAAAATAAGTCCATAATTCTGATGAAATTATATCCCTAGTGCTGTTAGGTTGCCTTTAGGAAGCATGGTATGCGTTATTTCTGCCTCAACGTAACTGGACACATCCGAAAACAAATTACAATATTTATTGTACAGTTTACGTCTGTTCAGGTGGGAATTGGGGACAAATGACTCAATATAGATGCTCTATTTGTGCCATTACTCTAATGTGTATGGACTATTAGAAGAATGAGATCAAACTGATGGGCCAACTGGCACAGGAATAAGGAACTTAGAGCTCGTGTTTTACCTTCTTCAACATCAAATGTACCAGAAACTACTTGAAAAATACTTTACGAACAATCCTTATATTTATTAAAACTTCCTATTTTTCATGAAGTCTTTCGGCAACATTTCGATTTTTTGGACTGTTTTCAACAAACAATATGATGAATGTTTGGACGTATCTTCATCCCACAATTGCAGGTCGATTTTGATGAAATAAATATTAGAACGACAAGGAACGCGTCAGCTTTAACATTTCTGAAAAGGAACGCCATCTGTCGAATATTAAACAGTTCTGCAAGTTAGCAAAATTATGTTGCCTAAAGGCAACATGACTACCGCGCACTAGGAATATGTCGGAAGAAAATAGTATTATGTGCAATGTATCGGAATAGTAATGGATCTATCAGCCATATTAATGAGCCGACCGTATCAGTCAGACGGGCCGACGGACAGATGGTTATCGTATTTCTTCCTGTCTCGTATTTGCTAATATCACCAGAGCAACAGATATTTGAAACATCTTTTAATGTGTTCAAACCCTTTTTCAGACAAAGGGTAAAGCCGAAGTTTCAAAGTACTTCTGATTTATACTATATTAGTATTTAAAAAACAATAAGAAGCAAAAAAAAAAATGCATAAAGTATAGACACTTGGTGATGATGAATAAGAAATGATTTATCACTATGAATATCCTTATCCGATATATATATATTCTATCATTTAGATTAAACTAGAGTTTCATAGATAGTTGAAAGTATATTCATCAGCATGAATTTGTCTTCATGAAGCTATGAATGAAAATGGCAGTTCCGGCTTTTGGCAATGACGAAAAACTATCAATTCCAATACACGATGAGGGGTAATAACGTAATTTCTTTCTATATATATAGAACTAATTTTGAAAACATGAGTACTAAAATTTGAGATACTTTTAAAAGCGTTTTTCCGCTCATTAACTCTTGAATTTCGTGGTATCCAATTTTTCCATGTACCTGTCTCTCGGTGAAAAGACTGTTTTGATTCAACCAATCTACTAATAAAGAGCGGAAAAGAAGACGAAGAAAGGCAGGAGCAGGAATGGAATTGTTTTCATTTAGTTTAGTAGAATTATAAATAAAAAGAAGGATCTCTTATAACTAAGCTCTTGTGCATGGTAATGTTTTCGAAAATCTGAGACAAAGCGAGTCAATCAGTTTATGTTTTCTTTTATTATTCCTGGTTTTTACAGTTTTTTAATCTAAAGACACGGAGACAAAATAACAATCAACAAATAAAAGAGCAACTATAACAACTGAAACCAAAATTTCGGAGACTAATTAAGTGCACGAGTATCTAATTACTTTCTCTGACAGTTTAGTTAGTGATTGATAACTTCTCCCGGATCAAGCGAGATACAAACCGAAGCAACTTTAATGGATGCGAATGATGATGCCAGAGTGTTGAAACCAATTTCCAACACCGTCTTAAAATTAGCGGGTATCAAGAACCATGGAAAGAAAGCATATAAATTTAAAATTGTGTTTCAGCTTAATGCTGTTAGAAAGGTTGATAAATGTGTAAATATATGTGTAACGATAGAAAGACATGGGAAAATTCTTTCCTTCGGATTTAGGAAACTTCATAGATCAGAAAAGCCCATCACACAAATTGATCAGAGTTTAACCCATTATATGACGTTATATGTTGACGAAACAGGCGAAAATAGTGTTCGATTTTGCAACAAAATATACCGTGTTCATGTTCGTGAGAAGCACGAAAAGGGGAGTAGTCTAGGAAGTTTTGATATAGACTTAGCCAGCTATGTCGGATTGCCAAGTGGAAAGAAAGAAATTTTGGGAACCACAGGCACTGGAATTGAAGTAAATGTGATCATCAGTAGTGAACATATAAAGATTCCCACAGAATTGGCTCTATCAGGGGAAGAAAGAGCAGCGAAACCATCTTGTTATAAACATTTTCTTAGACAAAGAAAATCAAATTCCAAAATCGAAAACATTGAGATACCAGTAACCGACAATAAAACACAACTTCATGTAGATGACCCCACTTCTACCGAAACTGACGATGTTTCGGAATTGAAATATGGAAAGGAACCACACGGGAAGGTAACTTATCTTGAAAATGAAAACAACCCAGGTCCTCAAGAACCTATTGTTCCGGAAAGTTGTGAATCAAATTCTTGTGACCTCAAATCTCAGGAATCCATTTCTTCCACTCTTGACGAATCTGAAATAATCAAAAGCAAAGAGAGGTCAGATATAATAATTCAGGAACTTTTCTTGGAGAACGAGTGCCTCAAAAGAGGGAACAAAGTCCTAACGGAAAAGGTTTCCGCTCTTCAATTGAATGAAAACACGTTTTCAAACGATAAAAGGGAATCCGTTAGAAACCTCGCTGTTTGCACTATTGAGAAAGAAGAATCCCTGAAAAATCTCGCCGTTTGTAAACGTGAGACAGAGGAAACTCTTAAGAAGCTCATTGTTTGTAAGAACGATCTCGTCATTTGTGAACAGGAGAAAGCGGAAACCATTAAGAATCTCATTTCTTGTAAAGACAACCTCGTTGTATGTAAAAATGAGAAAGAGGAAACCGTTAAAAACCTTACATTTTATGAAAATAACTTCAATCTTTGTAAACAGGAGAAAGAGGAAACTCTTAAAAACCTCATGGTTTGTAAAAATGAGAAAAAGGAGACCATAAAAAATCTCGAAGTTTGTACAAATGAAAATGCTATATTACGACAGCGAATCGAAATGCTATCAAATAGCCCAGCCTTGGAAAAAGAGAACAAAGAAATTTTAGAAGAAAACCTACAATTAGAATCTGCAATTCAGGAGACAGAAGAAACCCTTAAAAATCTCATTGTTTGTAAAGAAAACCTCATTGTTTGTAAACATGAGAAAGAGGAAACCGTTGAAGCCCTTACTTTTTGTGAAAACAACCTCGATATTTGTAAAAGGGAGAAAGAGGAAACCATAAAAAACCTCATGGTTTGTACAAATGAAAATGATATATTACGAGAGAGAGTTGAAGCACTGTCAAATAGTGCAGACTTGGAAAAAGTGAACAAAGACATTTTACAGGAAAACCTGCAATTAGAATCTGTTATTCTAGAGAAAGAGGAGACGCTTAAAAATCTCATTGTTTGTAAAGACAACCTCATTGTTTGTAAAAATGAGAAAGAAGAAACCCTTAAAAACCTTACTTTTTGTGAAAACAACTTGTTTGCTTGTAAGAGGGAGAAAGAGGAAACTATAAACAACCTCATGGTTTGTACAAATGAGAAGAAGGAAGCCCTTAGAAAAGTTATTTCTTGTGCAAATGAAAATACAATATTACGAGAGCGAGTCGAAGCGCTGTCAAATAGTCCAGCATTGGGGAAGGAGAACCATGAACTTTTACAGGAAAATCTCCAATTAAAATCTGCAATTCAATTAACAAGACTCGAATGCAGCAATCTTCTCAGTCAACTATCCAAAAAAGAAAGCGATTTAAAGAAGCGTGATAGCGAATTGAAAAAGCTAAAAGTCCAGTACGAGAACTAGGCTATGAATCACTTTCTTTTGCGTTTCTCTGAAATATGGTAAATCCGAACTTAATTAGTTTAGTTTTGTCAGAAGACTAGACTATTCTATATTAAAGTCGCGCAACATTAATTAATCATTTTGTAAGTGTTATAATTGCTATTTTCTTGTTGTCAATACTGTTTTGTTTCGTTCCCAAGTCTACACAGTTGATTAGATGCTTTAAAAATATTGTAGCTGAATTCTTTACCACACAGGGGGCGAATTCTGGTGCAGTACGATGGATGATTATTAGTATATCCCGACTGTGTGAGACTACACGTGCCCTGGTTTGGTGTTGTAAGGACACAATAGGGGTTATTCAATAACTTGGATTTGCTGAAGATGAAGAAGGAAGGAAAAGGAAGTAACCCAACAAGAAGGAGGAAGAGGTTTTCATTTTTGCAGTTGCCTTCTAGTAAAGAACGATTTTTCTTTTTTTTCTGTGGCTTTTGCTCGTACCCACCTTTCCTGGCTCCATCACGTTTAACCCTTTAAGGAAGGTGAGGTAGTTATAAATACTGTTAGATATTAGGCAGTACACTTGTCAGTATTATGTAATATACAATGTATATTCACTAGAGTGAATCACACCGTATTATGACAAGTTAATTACACGTTCAGTAACATCCTGACGTTTGTATCCGTATTTGAAGTGCAAAGAGAGTTGCTACAATAAGTACTTATATGACGAAAAATCGCCGATCAGTTGACTGGTTATTAAAACAATTTTTCACTGATATTCCAAACAGATTAAGAGTCTGGTAGCTCTTAATTTAAGCTAAAAACAAGTTTCTAACCTAAAATACTCCAAGATGGAAAATATGGGTGCACAAGGCCAACGATCGTGCCTGAGAGGACTGGCGATATCAATTGGGTGAGTATTTTCATAGTTAGATGCTTAACTTCTACAAAGAAGCGATATCGTTAAAACTGCATCGCTATTTTCCATACGACCCAGAATCAAGGAGCATTACCGAGATATCGGCTAAAAAACTTGATAGCTTCATGAGATAAACGTCTGAGGGACAGAAGTTCAGAAAGAACAAGAAAATAAAAAGGATCTTGAGCATTATATGTTAGAAAAGAGTTATTTGATTAGGTGTAACACCACGGAGACTGTGCAGTCTCTAGGTGCTATTGAAAAACCAGAAGAAATTATTAAAAGGGTGGAATAGACGAGGAATAGTTGACACGGCAGAGCAGTAGTAGCGTGAAGAAGTAGATCAATCGACGATGGTGACAAAGCAATAATTATAGCTGAGAAAAGATGATTGAAGAACGAGGTCGATACGAGGCAAAGGTTATTTTCTGGTAAAAGCTGTGTGTGAGAAAACCAAAATGCAGGTGATCTCGTTCTTTTTTCGTTAAGTAGACAAAGTATGTCAAGCTGTTGTTTCTAGTTTCATATGATGTACATAGACACGTAGTGAAGCGAAAGACTAATAACGATAAAGACTAGCGTTTCGTTTGAACGTAGTTATTAATGATCAAGACTAGTGTTTCGTTTCAACGTAGCTATTGTTTCGGTATTGTATACACAAGATATTACAGCTATTAGTTTCGATTCACGTTCGATAATTGAGGCTGTTATTATATGATTTATAATTATTAGATTAAACTGTTCCATTTTACTCTGAATTTTCATTTGAGCGTGAAATTATAGGTAAACAATTTATGACCAGTTATACATAAACGACAGTGACTCAAGTTTGTATTTACAGTCCTGAGTACTGTACTTATTATAGTAGAATAATCTTGTTATTTATAATTGTGACACTTACAAGAAGAAGTTTACTGATTTTAATATTTCTTCCATTTTAATATTTTTATGTTTTGATAAATTTTTGAGGCTGATGCTGAGAGATGGACGGCTTGAAATTGAGCATGGAGAAGCTGAATGGGTTCATTTATGCAATCATTGGTAGTTATTAACCAAGTTGTTTGTCGCTAGATGCTGAATCATGATTCGTGAAATCAAATGGTATTTTTCGATCATACATTGTTAGATGAAGAGCATCGCATAATGGGCTATTTTATTTAGTACAAGTGTCGGATATGTTCTTGTTTCCAGGTATCCAAATCATTTGATTGATATTCTTGTATTCAAATTCATAACGAATTACGTTGACATCGGCTCTTATGGATTTGTCGATACTGTTGCGCTGCGTAGATAGCGAGTTGAATAGGCCCTTTGAATCTACAGCCATTAATAAGATGATCTTAGTGTTTAATAAAGTAGATAGCGATGGAGCTAAGACCTTCCATTCATCAATTGCCTCGCCAGCGGCTAATATTTCGGCCGCGCCAATTGACCTTACAGGTCTTTTGACTTTCTGTGACGACCAAGAGAGGATGTGAAAGTCTGACTTCATACTAAATGTACCAAATAAAATGCCTGGGATATAGTATAATTGACCGTTATCGCATGATCTTCCAGCATCGCTAAATACCAATATTGAAGGAGTGCTGTTGATAATTGGTTTATTGAAGCAAACTGCAGTACCAAATTTCTTATGTTGACGTAATCCATTTATTTGTTGTACCATGGTTTGCATTGTAGCTGACGGTGCTGATTATTGCATTCTGTTTGAGGCTTTTGCGCAGAATAGGGATGTGTTTGTTTCCAACCAGCTCAGAGAGCTGTTTATAGAGGCGAATGCATGCTTCTTGATGCTATTTTTTATCAATTTGTTGAAATCAATGACGAGACAGTTGATAATGTTCTATTCAGTTAAGGTTTTCATCAACATTTGTTTATATTGCATAATCATCATTTTGAATTATATTACTACCAAAAAAACTTAAATTACCGGGAGTATGAGACACTGTTTCGAGCTTGAACGTTTTGTTTATTTTCCAAATTATATCTTTAGCAGTTGATGATATGTCAGTAATTAGTATATCATCAACGATTTTAGCTAAGAGACATGTCAGCTACTATTTTCTTGAATATAGAGAAGTTGAGGAATGAACGTGATTTGAGTAAATCAAATGTCAATAAGTAATGAATCTTACATCACCTTCCATTTGGCATTGGAATTGACAAGTCTGTAAGAAGCAGCTAACGAGAGCCATAGGACTTTACAACGACATATAGATTCTGAAGGAGGAATCACGTACATATCTCGGGTAGCCTTTCTGGTCTGTAATGACACTGTCCTGACATCGATCTTAGAGATAAACCAGAGTTTTATGACTGCGATAGATAGTAATATACGCATTCCAACTGGGCTACTCTTGGAGCAATCTGAACAAAAATAATCACGGATAGAGTCTTTATTTCTGTGGGGTGTGATGCGAGCTTTGAGTTTTAATGATTCATCATCATTAATTTTGGTTGTGTATATTACGTGAGAATTGATTATGTTGCATGTATTGGGTATCTTTGATATTGGAATACACTTTACAATTTTTTCAAAGTCGCGATATTCAATATCAAAAGCTAGAAGTAGCTGAGGTGATGGGAAAGCTTTTGCACAGTGTTTCATGGCGGTTCGGTTTTCGAAGTATTCGAACATGGACTTGAGTACATCTTGGGCATTGATTGCTAAGCTGGCTGTGCCGGAATCTGAAAGAGAATTTGTGGTATTAGATTTTCCAGTGGTTGAGAAGAGCCACTGTTCATTTTCCATGTTGAGTTTCTCTTTGTTGCCGTCATCATATTTGATTGTATGTTCACCATTTGTGTTCGAATCTACAGTACTAGGAAAAAACTGGTTTCCGAGTGGCTAAAAGACATCAATGCGATCGCCTACTTCAGGTGATACCATTTTGTCTTCATCGAAGTAGCTTCGTTCGTCAGCTTCATCACCATTGATTTTTGTCGTGTTTTATCATTGTTTTTAAGTTAGCGTTTACAGCTTTCGAAGACAAAGTGCTTAGAATATCGTGTATGTCATCATCCAGGGTGTCCGTTGCTTGTCTCATCATGTTTACAAGCGAGTATTGAGGAAGAGCATGATGTATGTATTCTACTACACAGCGCATTTTACGACCGTTTGTTCCTGCGCTGGGTACTGTTGAGTTAGATTTATCAATATGTAAAACAGTACGAGCAGAAAAGCATTTGCCTCGTTTGTTTTTACCATCTTTAATATACACCTCAACAAGATCACCAGGGACAACGTCGATAATCGTAGGAGGTTTTGTTGAGAGAATCTGGTTGTGTTTAGCTTGAGGTTGCAGTTGAGATTCAATAAATTCTTGTTATATAGGTGAGATGTTCGAAGAGATGGGTATACTGTACCCTTTTGCCATCTCAAAGAAAAAAAGGTATTAAAACCGTAGATTTCATTTGAACATCGAACGGCTAGTTGAGCGAGCATTGAAACTGAAGCTTTTTGGTTTGCACTTTAGAGTCTGATGAAGATGCTTCGTATAATTGAGTGTTTTGATTCAAGAATATTCTTGGAATGTCTGTGGGGAGGAAGAGCTTGAAATTTACAGGCAGAGTGATTGACAAAATTAATAAAGGTGTCATGATTGAAGGCATCGTCGCCTACTCTTAATTCGAGCATCCAGAAATGACTGAACAAAATCGACTCGAGGGACAGATATGAGTTTTGGAGAGACTTGTTTGGCACTACCATCGCAGCCGAAAAACGCGGTGTTGCGTCCATTACATGAAACAATAGCTGAACATCAACATAAAAGTGGTCTACACACAACATTGTTGAATTTCCTGTTGAGTGAAGATAGTGACACTTTTCGAGATGGTTGGTGTAGTGATGCCTCTTTGCTCTGGGAAAAGCTTGAGATAGTAGACTGAAGTTGAGCTTCTACAGAATTAGACCAGAGATTATTTCTGGATAGCAGTGTCTTCATGTCGAAGTAAGTTGCGTGTCCGCAGACAACTTTGTGAACACGATCAATGATTTTTCACAAAGTGGCTGGAGGAATGTTGCTGATTGTACTTGAGAAGGCTGAGAGTATGTCAGATTCGTGTAGACATGAAAATAATGATGGAGTCATGTAGGCGTGCATATCCTATTATATTATGGGTAGATGAATGCGTTCAGTACCATGTACAGGGACGGTCATGCCGGCGTTTTCTAATTGCATGACATTGGAGCGACTAGTAATGTTGCGACCGAAAACCCACTACGAAGAGTCTTTCAGTACCATATGACGTATATCGATGATACCACCTTTTGCTGCTGTAAGTTTAGTAATGGTTGAGCCCAATAATTGGTCGAGCTTCGCTTGCATGGTTTCCTGAACCATATTGCCAAAAAAGGCAGTTCTTGAAATGCTGAAGGAATGTCTTCAAAATTATGCTCATGTTGAGAAAATGAGTCGAGATCTAATATTTCAAGTTTTCAAATTGCGTCATAAGGCGCTCCGTTGTCAAGCATGGGGCCAATCGCTGGAGTAGTGCTAGTTACATGTTTTATACAGATGCTGTTGAGTGTTATGGCCATGTTGAATTTGATTGGACGATTAGTTGAGCTGTTGTTGTTGGGGGTTCGCAGTACACCATTTGCATGATGGGGACTGGTTTGAGAGTTGGTACTGGTTGGATTATCGTTGGAAGGTGTGTTGCCATTTGGGATTCCATCGGGTTAGTGGTAATTGTACCCATGTCCGTACTTCCCAAAACGTGAACACTGAGAACTCAGATTTAATTCTTGAACTTTTTCGCGTGACATTCGCTCCCGTTGAGGACGATAATTGTCGTTGTTTCAGAAGTCGTTGTTGAAGCGAAGGTTGTTTGATAACTAGGGGTGCTGTTGAAGTTGAATGAATGGTGAGCTGAATGGTAGTTGCTTACATTTCTGTTCTAGCGTTGATTAGAGGACATTGCATAGTTTTGAGGTTCGTAGTGGTTTTTGGGCTTATGGAATTGACGGAGTACTGAAGCTATAGTTTCATAGTTGACTGACTGGATGAAGTCATCGGTTGAGGATGTCATATCAATATCAAGGTTGTCGTTGTTTGGTGCAGCAGTAGCGAGTATCGAGATCCGTTGAAAGCTGTTGACGTTGGAATTGGCAAGAAAAAGTAGAGCAGCCATCGCACCTGATCGTGTAACTGAAGAACTAAGCGAGTTGAACTTCGCCAATTGAGCACCAAAACGTGCTTCGTATTCGCTGAAGTTTCCATTAGAGGAGAGTTTGGTCTTAAGAATTTACTGTAGTTCAGTGTATACCAATGAGACGACAGATAGAGAATCTTTCTTGTATATGGCATTTAATATCAAGTTGACGCCACCCGATGTACAAATTTTATCAGCTGGAATGCCTTCACGAAGGTCCTTAGATCGACCATACAGATGTGATTGGAGCACAATGCCGCGGTTGCGTTCATTTATTTTATTGCTGCTGCTATCTGCTAGCTTGTCCTGGAACTGACACCAGCGCATGACAGACTTCTAATATTCCAGTTGGTCACTATGTCCATCGGTCCAGGGTACCGTATTTATATCCCAATAGAAGCTTGGACGATGATGTAGCCGCTTGACTTCTTCTTCTGGGCCCATCACTATTAAAAGGGTGGGATAGAAGAGGAGTGGTTGACACTGCAAAGCAGTAGTAGCGTGAAGAAGTAGATCAACCGACGATGGTGACAAAGCAAGAATTATAGCTGAGAAAAGATAATTGAAGAACGAGGTCGATACGAGGCAAAGGTTCTTTTCTGGTAAACGCTGTGTGTGAGAAAACCAAAATGCAGGTGATCTCGTTCTTTTTTCGTTAAGTAGACAAAGTATGTCAAGCTGTTGTTTCTAGTTTCATATGATGTACATAGACACGTAGTGAAGCGAAAGACTAATAACGATAAAGACTAGCGTTTCGTTTGAACGTAGTTATTAATGATCAAGACTAGTGTTTCGTTTCAACGTAGCTATTGTTTCGGTATTGTATACACAAGATATTACAGCTATTAGTTTCGATTCACGTTCGATAATTGAGGCTGTTATTATATGATTTATAATTATTAGATTAAACTGTTCCATTTTACTCTGAATTTTCATTTGAGCGTGAAATTATAGGTAAACAATTTATGACCAGTTAATACATAAACGACAGTGACTCAAGTTTGTATTTACAATCTTGAGTACTGTACTTGCTATAGTAGACTAATATTTTTAATTATAATTGTGACATTTGAAATTAGAAATTACTTGATTTTAATAGAAACAGACTCTTCATAGTCAGCATTAATAGCACAATTCCAATTCCAAAACAAACATACCCTCTGCTAGGTACATCAAAAAATAATCAACAGCAAGATGTTATCAACAGAAAGCTTGATAAAATACGAATAGCGAGTCTAACAACCCACCAAAAAACTGGAAAACGCAGTCTACATTGTACCAGATGCACATAGATGGGGATTCTTACAAAACGAGGTTTGGATGTATACAGATGTCGATGTAACCATCGACTGAATCGAATTCGAGCGATATGCGTCGATAGGTGATGAGGAACGGTATAATGACGATATATAAGAAGGGATCATGATGATGACGTTGAAGAACGACATGAAGTATGACAATAAGAATGGCCGTGAAGGACAGGACGACATGAAGGATGACGGTAAGGATGACGGTAAATGATAACAGTACGGATGACGGTAAAGTACGTAATGATGATGGTAACGGACGAGATGATGATGAAGGTGAAGCATAACGGTAAAGATGACGGTAGATCTATCATGGACAACGCCGCATCAAGGGATAAGGATGTAAGGATGTCTGTACACCAAAAAGTAATCGATAGTATGAAGAGCGCTTCAACGATACAAGCAGTAAATGAATCTGGCACGAAAAGGAACGGTGGTCGCTACGCATACACTGAATAAAAATGCGTGAAGTACAAAAACCCATGTGAGGTACAATGGGGCAACGTGTAACGTTACAAGAGTACGAAGTACTGCAGACAGGGACACTGGCTGGAATGGTACGTGTATACTTGGGATTGACACTGTATACGATATACAGCAAGAACCCATGGAACCGAAGCAGCAGCTTACACTGTACTAGGAAAAGTCATTGTCTCTCACTACAGTATGACTAATCCCTAACTGCACACAGCTTGCATATTTCCGATCATTCAAATAATATAAATTATCTAATTAGAAAATTTTCACTTTTGGCTCCACACGTGTCGCTTTATTTACTATTGATCGTTTTGTTGAGTTAAATATAAGTATCTACATTTAACAAAATAGCTAATCAAAAGAGCGGGGTAGACATTAATAAACCCGACATCAGATCATCGAAAAACAGCGCGACGACATCTTCGAAAGACAGACTAGGACTAGTAAAGATAGATCCGAGCTAACGACACCCGCGCCGACTAACCACCGGCGCTCAGAGAACAAGAAGACCGCACGCATCACACACACGTCCGAATCCTATCGGTTGCGATACCAGAACCGGTAGGGACACCCGGAGTGCCTTCGATATAGACCTCCGAAGTAATTTAATCATTACAGGGTACTGCATCACCTACCGCATTAGAAGTGACTGCGAAGAATACTCTACAACAGCGAACTTAATGAAGACACCCAGACCTCCAGCGAAGATACGTGTGTCAGGTTACCCCTATTTTCTAACCAGATTCTCGTTTAATTGTTCGGTAGCCTCGGTGGTAACCGGTTTCATTCGACAACAGATCATGTGGCAGAATGATCAAACTTTCTTTTTTCTATCTCCACTGCACGTACTGATAAAAAAGTTAAAAGGACTTGCACGGTAATATGCTGATCATGAAATTGTGCTGATTGAGTATCAAAGAAGAATTGGATATCCTCAGTGGCACTCGCGACGTTAGAAAGAAAACCGATGGCAAAAGAAACGAAGAGACAATTAAAAGGCCGCTCTTTCTGGAGTAATAAGATTGGAAACATGCAGGATGAATTCCTTGGAAAAAGCCTGGAAAACCGCAGATAAAACAAACTGATCCATTCAAAGACAAGGCGAACATTGCACAAGAGATAGGAAAGGATAATCATGAATTTGCTTTTAATAGAACCACTGACTCGCAGAATAAATCAACAATGCCATCCAAAGTACAACATCTGAGAATTGGATTATTGAATTAGCAGCTTTTAATCATCAAACGAACAAAATAACTCACATTCACAATAATATAAAAACTTGTAATAGTTCCGTAACGACTGCAGGTTCATAAACGACAAACATCACTTTTGAAACGTGAAAATAACAACTTAGGTCAAGTTAAATTTGTCACATAAATAGGGAGAAATCTATGTTCTGCAGTTCAATTAACAAACGACCCACAAATAAGCCTATAATTGTAAGGCGAATATTTCACAATAGTACATTGTGGTTCAATAATGGCCAAAGGTAAGAAAGTCATGGATAATTTATGCACACTCAAAACCGGATAAAGGGATAAATGTTGAAGCAATAGAACGCTCAGATGAATCAGAAAACGATGAAATTTATTGCCAGGAAAATGAGAACGAGACCTCTAGCGACATGAACACCTGGTATCATCGCCTCGGACATTTGTCTACAATTGGTTTGATGCACCTCACATGATGAGGATTACTAGCGATATCACAGTTGTACATGAAAAAGCCTCTCAATGGTGTGTCATGTACTCACGGGAAAGCTCACACAGTAGATTACAATTGAAAGAAAATTAAAATTTGAAAAAGGCAAAGCGGAAAACATGTCTATTCAGATACATGTGGTCCATGCTTGGTGGCTGATATAAAATAGGAATTATACTTCGAGATCTACATCGATGACTAGACCAGAATGATGGCCACATTTCTGATGAGGACAAAAATTCAGTAAATGAACAATCTGAAAATATACATAGACTTTATGAGGGACAAACGTTATGAAGTACAAACCCTGAGAACAGATCAGTGGACGGAATATGCATCAAGGTAAATTAGAAATTATTTGGATATGAATGGAATTTCTCATGCAATTACTGGTAGAGCTTTACATGCAAAAATGCATGTCTCAGAGCGAATGAATCGCAGAATTACAGAAATTAAAAGGACCATTCTAAAAGACGTAGGTCTACCAAAACAATGGTGGGACCATGAATTAATTTACGCAACGACAATGAGAAATATCTTTATAAATGCCACTTTTGATAATAAAGAATCTCCCTGTCTACGATTTTTCCATAGAAATGGCGGTCTCGAACAATTTAAACCTTTTGGATGTACATCACTGGTATACGTCCCATTACAAAACCCCACAAAAATGGAGGTGACAGCAGAACGTTGGATACTCGTAGATTTTTCAGAAAAGGAAATGTGCTACAAAGTTCATTGTCATGACGCAAAATCAGTTGTGCATACACGCTATGTCGCCTTATTCCAATAGAACAATGAATAAATAAACGTTGAAGAGTACAGAGTTGAAATGGTGGAGAACACTATCGACCTTTCAACAAATAGACACCATGGTACACTAAACACATCAGGAAAAAAACGAAAGTAAAATCCATAAAGAAGCCAAATCCAAAAGAGAAAGCCAGTATAAAAACTGAAAGGACTGCTGAAATCAGCAGGAGAAGTGATTCAGATGTTGATATAAAATCCCAAGTGGGGCCACAAGTGACACAGAATCCAAAGAAGGAAATTAATCCATAATTAAAAATGTATTTGGGTATCAGAGGGATAATAAGGACGTGAATATCACAAAAGTAACTTAAATAAGTACCCCAAAAATCTTAGAGACTCCAACAAACATTCCGAAGAAGAAACTCGAAAGATATTGAGGTTCTAAAAATAAAACGAAGGCAGAAAAAACTCAAATGCAGGTGGCACATAAAGTAAAATCAATAGCAAATGACATAAATAAAGATATAAACATAACAATGAAAGAAATTTCAATGATCTCTGATGAAGTGGAAAAGGATGTTGAAACACCGAATGCATACCATGATACAACGAAATCTAAGTACGCAAACGAATTTCCAAAACCATGCGAGGACGAAATGAAGTTGAAAAAGTGGAAGTATACCAATTAGTGCCATTCCAGAAGGGAGGAAACACGTCGTCATGATATGGGTGTGAAAGTGAAGAAGACGAGGATGGTGGAATAATAAATTTCAACGCTCGATGGGTAATAAATGGTTTTTTGCAATAATTTGTCATCGATTATGATTTAACGCACGCCCCAGTATCACGCATGTCGACATTAAGAATGTTTCTGTCGCTCGAGGTTAAGTTAAAGTTAAAAATACACCAAATGGATGTAAGTACTGCTTTACTGAAATGCAGTATTGAAGGGCACCATATACGTGAAAACCGCACCAGGGTATGAGCATCTGGTGCCAAATGGCAAAGTATTGTTACTTAGCAAAGCCCCATATGGTTTGAAGGAAGCAAAATGGATGTGGAAACTCACCCTCGATGATTTTCCAAAACCTAAATACGGTATGAAACCAAGTGAGGAAGATGCTTGTTTGTATATACGTAATTATAATGACGGCTTTCAGACCTTGTTGACGATATATAAAGATGGAATTTTCATTATATCAATGGATGATACAGTGCTCGAAATGTCAAAAGGACAATTGATCGGTAGATTTAAAATGAAGAACTTCGTTATTCTGCAATAGTTCTTTCGAATTAAAATTGGTGATATCCCTGTGGTACATATATGACGCAAACCACCTACGCCGGTAAATTATTGGAACGCTTCAGACTTGGTACTGCAAAAACCAAAATCAATGAAATTATATGGAGGTGACAATCAAAACGCACTTTTCTAATCCATGTTTGGTGATGTTAATAACGATACTAATGATTTGGAAGAGTTCCCATACCGGGAACTAATTGTAAGTATGTTATACCTTGTGGTATGGAAGAGCCATATATCGATATGCCTTGGTGCAGTTGGCTCTCTTCGTTTCTCGTCCCATTGTATGTAATTGGGACGCAATGAAAGAAATCATGAGCTACAGTAAAGGAGCAAAATATTTTGGGTTATTTTAAAGCAACAAAGTTGAATCATATACTTACTCTACACGCCTTCCACGGCGAATCCTGGGTATTCGGTTTAATCACAAGAATAGCAACCACAGGAACATTAATTTACATTGATTATCCTCTTGTGGATTTGTCTTCGAAGTTACAATCGTTCGTGGCACACAGTACGGCAGCGTCTGAATATATTGCAGCAGACACCGTCACTAAAACAAAATGTGGTTCAGATCGTTGATTAAAGGTCTAAATTAAAAGCCACTGAAACCAACAGTGATTCATGAGTACAATTTTGTATGTGTGAGACTTTCTAAAGGTGAGGAAATATTCATATCCTCAAAGAATATTGGATTGAGATATTATTATCGTAGGGAAACAGTGGATAAGTTTGAGATAAAACTAGAATACGTGACTACTAATGATAAGTTTCCAGATGTGATGACTAAGGCGCTGCCACCAGTAAAGTTCAAGTGATTTATGAGTCGTCTTGTGATGTCATTTCATGAGTCGCATCCAAATGGAAAATTAAATACATTTCATGGCAAGAATGAAGCTTGGATGAGTCACATCATTATTGATGAATATGCGTTTGATGTTATGCGGCTTTTGCGCAATTTTCGGTGTGAGATTCGAGATGAGGGATGAGAATAATCAGCTTTTTGTTTTACATTTTTACGCGCACTTTTGTTGAAACAACAATGTACCTCTGTCGTTGAGCAGGATAGTTTGAAATACTGTTAGATAATAGGCAGTACACTTGTCACTTATACTATAAAATATAAAGTGTATTCACAAGAGTGAGTCGCAATGTATTATGAATCGTTCATTAATATCCTTACGTTTGTAGCCGTATTTGGATGCGACGAGAGTTGCTACAACTAGTACTTATATGACTGAGAAGAGCCAGTCAGTTGACTGGTTAATGAAAAAGGGAATATTTTGAGGAACGAAAACCCCCTTTGTAGAAATGAGGTCAAAACACGTGGCGTAACAAGAATGGTTAAAAGTGGCAGTATTTCTACGACAAGTAATACTGCCAAATCATTTAATAAAGCTAAAAATGGCTCTAATACCATAAGTAAAGAGCGAAAAGAGGAGAAGTAGGAACTAAAATCAAAAGAACTCCATCCGTTGTCTTTCCTTCAACTTCTCCACCACTTTACCAACACGAAGAAGGCGCTCACAAGCACATTATTGCCCACAAACTGTCAGTAACCTGGAAACCGCATCTTTGCACGCCCCAAATTAACGACCACCAACATCTACTTCCGGCATCATCCGAAATATACTGGCAAAACAACAGACTGTCCCAAGCAACCCCAATCCCTGAAACTTTAAGATCATACAACTAAATCTACAACAGCTTTATACACCTCAACCGAGACATCTCAAGCAACGACATGGCTACAGCTGTTCTTGTAATATCTGATTATACTCAAGATCAGTACGACATAAAGCCAAAATCTGGCAACAAGTGACAAATGGGATGTCTAGTTAGCATTCTCTACATTATAGCACCCTCTCTCAAACCTCATCTACATAAAACCAGAAGAGATCTCAAAATCTGGTACAAACTAACACCTCCCATCTCAGCAACTACTCTAACATCTTAACTAACAGCAGCCTTTACATCAAAACTAATTGAAATTCAGAAACCAGATGCCGATTTCGCAATTGCACTAAGATTTTCTCCCTTCCTACGGGCTAGCGAAGTTTTAGGCATCAAGTGGGGGCAAGTCATCCTTTCTGGAAATCATTCCCTATCCTCCATCCAACCTGGTACAACTGCTCTGATCGTCTTCGAACCAAATACACACCAGCACGTTGCGCAAAACCAATTTATCAGCTTCATATGCCCAGCTACTATTACTCTCCTCAAATACCGCGCCATCCTATTTCCATTAGACGCAAGTAATCCCTCCAAATCAGTATTTTCAAACGTCACATATCCCAAATACAGACAGGCCTTCAAATTCGTAGCCACCTTTTTTAATCTCCACAACGCAAAGTTTACAACACATTTACAACGCGTTAGCGCAGCAACAGAAGCGTTTATTAATAACATCCCAGTACACCAAATTGCCCTAAAAGGCAGATGTGAATCACACAAATCTCTCAGAGATTATGTAGTTAATAGTAGATCATGGCTTGCGTTCCGTATTTGTGACAACTCTTTTCATTTTTTGATTATAAAATACCAAAAAACCTTCCACCAACTGGTTCCTCATTTAGAAAACTCCTTTTTCACAACACCTCGTTAACACCCTAATCCCCCTCACCCCCTACCCCTCCCCAAAATGGTCCGTGAGTAATCCTGACATTTTGTTGATTTATTCCTCCATCTCTTCTATATCCAACTACGTATATACATATTTTTTGTCCTATTACTATTATTATTTATTTACTTATATATATATATATATATATCTATGTATATATATTGTACCTTTTTTACACACATACACAAACGTACAATAATTCATTATCAAATCCCTTTAGAGTCCCAAACATGATCAAACCCAAACTTTTCACATCACTCCAACATTTTGACAGCTGTGAAAATAATAATATTACTACCCTGTCACCATTGTCTATCTCAATGGTTTATTTTAAACAACAATCCACGTTCCACCTGTGCAAATCACCAACAATACCTTTTTACCGTCACCACACCAGCCCTCCATGTATTATGCAAAAATCCATTAACCCTTTTTCACACGCCACAGATAACATCCACATACCATACTTCGATTTCACCTCCCGGTCACACTTCAACTCAAACATACATCACATCTTATTTCACAAACCTGCCCCAACCACCATCTATACCGCCATCTTGGACAACATCAATTACACCTCCAACCACGCCTTCCTCATCTATACCCCTACTTCAGAATAAATAATCCACGGCTTCGCCCGGCCAAATTATTGCAGTCCCTTCCTCGTGTTACCAAGCATCCACACCCACAACCCAAACGCCGGCATTTTCTTCAACAATCCACTTTTTTCAAGAAATTCTGGCTGATATGCTTACTTCAGCTCTTCTCCCACACGCACCACCATCTTCCCTACACAAAGTCCAAACCAACTCAGCAATCCCCCCTTTCTTCCCCGATCTCCCTCCAACTGCTCCTTCAAAACAGCATACCGCACGCCATACCACAACCCTTACCCATTCTGACATCGCCACCAATTCCAATCTCCAGATCCTTACCCATGCCGCATTTGCATTCAAATTTTCTAGCCTCTAACCCCCCTTCTTCACCTCCATACGCACACCAACAAAACGTCGCACACCTCATTAACGCAATCCCCCAGAATTTAGACAACAACTTTACAAAATCCCACTACCGAGCCTGGGCCTTGCTTATAAATCATACAGACGCCACCAATCCCACTCTACGGCCGCCATCACACCTCGAAAACGCAATTTACATCATCCTAAAAGAGACCATCGGGTCCATTCGACAATCCTTCCTCCCAGTTCACCACCATGCCCAAATAGGACAAGCGCAACCGCCTTCAAATCAAACTTTCACCCTGCCGGTACACACCGCGCCATCCTTCTATGTCATGTACGATGACTCTAACGACGACCACGACACCACACACCGCAAAGAAAGACGTTTCAATGCAGATATGCAGCGTGAAGAAGGCAAAATGCGCATCTCTCTTGCCACATAGCCGAAAAAAGCGTAAGAGGCAGGTACTCTTCAGGTTCTCTACCTTGTCACCGAGTGCGTGCTGGCTCTATTCATTAAAAAGGAAGACAGCCTCCCGACATACATATACAAATTGTTCAAAAACATCAACAAATTGACCCCAAAAGATCGCCCCTCCTACGCCGAGATGGAATCACAAACGCTTGCATGAGGAATCCATCTCCATATCTTGTACTACCCATAACCCATGGAAGCAGTTCAATCATGCACCTCTTACCCGCATATATCCGCCATGATATCACCACACATTTTCGAACCGATTTCGCTACACTCATCATCAACAACATCACTACATCCCCGCCAGCGCTCCCAAAACCAAAACTACACCTTTCACCTAACCTGAACCCCGACTTCCTCAACCGGCTCTACTCATCAGATTTGATATATTGGAGAAAGGAGTCACAACAGGACATGTCTCTATACAAGTTTGCACATCAGTTGGAAATCACTTCGCTTGCAGTAACTAAATCACCACATTCAGACAGGCTTTTTTCATATCCACGAGAGGTTAATTCCTTCGCAATATTCCCTGTACTTCATATCCAATCTCCACCCCATTTTTCACAACTAGAACTGTCCGAAAATAACTTATAGTCTTTCTTTTTCGACATTTTAAACATGTTCCATAACCTAAAACTCCTTCCTAACCTATATGACCATTTTTCGCTTCCCGATAAATACCTCTCCGAACTCCCCCTTCTCTACGCTCTGCCCTCACGACCTCTCTACAATTTCCGGACCTGCCATCTGATAAACTTCTGGGCCCACTTCAATCTGCCGGTTCTCTGGGATTCACTTGGAGTGTCTCCCTAGCACATGAGGTGGTGCTAAAAATTCCAAAACGATCGCTACCCCTCCTACTCCTAGCTTCTCCCCTTTCCCAAGTTCAGTAGATATCCAATTTCTCAACGTAAAACAGCCACTTTCGTCATTTACCAAGAAAATCCGCTAGTATGCCACTTCATCCATGATGTTACTAAAATCCTATCCGATTGGCCACATACACTCTCATCACGTTGGTACAAATATATACGCGTTCTATTGCAGGCTGCGGATCTCCCAATCTCCCTCCATAAATCCTCCCATTTTACGCAACCAGAATTAACAAAAATATCATTCATCGGATTACACGTCGAGTTCCGACAACATATCATCAAACTCAATTATCATAAAGTGCACAACGTACCTCTAGTTATCGACACTTGCCCGTCTCAACCCATCCGAACGACAACTTGGCAAAGATGGATTTGTAAGATGCTTAGGGTTGCCATCATCATCCAACCCGCACTTTACACCTCACGCACAGCCTTCCACTTTACAAATACAACATGATTACTCCACCATTCTTGCCCTACAACTACAACTTTCACACCCTCTCAACACCAACGACAAGAAATCGCAGATATTATCTCAATCATCCTGACAATTGTTGTACGTGTCAACATATCCATTTTCACCTTCATCATAACTTTCGACGCTTCCTCCCGTTCCGGAGCAGTCGTATTCACAAAAGTGACAACACCTCAAGCAAGGCAGCTCTTGTATCTTTCTCTACGTCGGAGTGGAACAACCGACCATTTCCCCATTAACGATCCATTTTTAAATAATTTCATCCGATCATACATCTGACAAAGAGCCATCCAACATCCATAGAAACGCAACAAGTGTGCGTCCTCTTCAAAAACAGCCCATATAAAAGGACTAAAAGTAGCAACCGCAGTTCTTGCTATGGATTGGACAGTGACAAAAAGAGCCACAGGTCAACGAATCTTATTACTAAAAGGTTCGGCGGTCGCTTTAGCAGCCTTATCAAAAGGGCGATCATCAACGTTCTCCCTCCTTATCAGATGTCAAAAAATCTCCGCGATCGCCCTGTCACAACAAATTCGTCCAACATATATCCTCTTCAGATCTAAACACAATGCAGCTGACAAACCATCACGTTCCACAATCTAACAAACGCTCTGGGCGTCAACTTACCCACTTTCCCAAAAATTTGTCTCCACCACCACTTCTCCCTAACAGACCTACCCCCCTTCATATCAACAAAGCAGGGCTACAAAGCCCTTTGCTCAAGAAAATGTTTTCTCGCTTGGTCTACCTTTAGTTATATTTGGAATTCGATTTCTTACCCTTACTTTTTGTTATGTAAACACCTTCGGATATATATGTCTTACTTTTTACTTTGTTTATATATATTATATTTTATTTCATTTCTTTATTTTTTTACGCATTGCGCATTGCGCATATCCAACGCGAAGAGACGATCGAAGCTTGATTCGGGTATGGGGAATGGTGCCTTGTCGTCTCCCTGCAGGTGTTTAGTGCCTGAATGCACTATTCTACCTGCCTTGTCTCCTTGTCGGAGAATAAGACCGCTCTTCTCCCACTTTACACCAAAGCTATTTCCTGTTCGCCAATTGTGGCTTTTGTAAATGACGCCGAATCACTCATTTTCCTAATAGAGGTGTAATGTAAACAAAATCTTACGTACTACAGTAAATAAAACCGTCATAAAAGTAATGAAAATTGTAAAACGAGAGGACGTAAGTAAATAGGATATCTGAAATAAGTGCCACAGGCATGTTAAAATAATTTTCGAATATATAACTTTCTGTAACGCCAAAAACTTCCTATATGAGATGGTAAAAACTGTAGTTTTTTTCGTGCACGAGAAGAAAGCCCGAAATTTCTTCGAAATTCTGATTGCAACTCTACCTCACACGGAAAAAGTTCCATCTTCCTATGGAAGGTGATGAATCACAATTCGAAATAAACGAAGTGGGAAGTGACAGCAGCGACAAATATCCCGCACAGGACGATGCAGTTTATGTGGATCGTCCCCTTGCTACTGGGAGCAATATGGGGAGATGCCGTTGAAAAACCGAATCACTTCTTTCCAATGCGGAATTTGCAGAAGGTGTAAGAGATTTAGTACGCAACTATGCGTAAAAATGCTACACAATATGTGGCACTTGTACGCATCCTTGTATTAGTATCCTACAGTAGAGATATGGGTATCTAGGAGAGAATAATCGTATGCAATTAACTCATTGCATTCTGAAAGGTATAAGTCACCAATGGAGAGATAAATTTGGACTATATGGGATTGAAATAGAAATAAACAATTTACAAATAGAAAAAAATGAGCCAAAAGACAATCCAAAGTTTGCCGTATTGTATGAATATGTTTTAAGGAACTCACAGCACTAGAGAATACTCGAGATCTGTGAAAACTTTGACAATTTTCTCACTCATGGCCTGCTTGTGAATATTTGATTTAATTTCTCTTCTTTGGCGATGTACATGTTGCAGAAGTTATAATTTGGAATGCGTATATTCTCGTGTTTGGATTTATAAATAGCTGAAGTAACTGTGATGCCACTCTGGGTATAAATTATCTGACGGTGTACGTTACTTCCACTGTTACCACAACGCTTAGTAGAACTGTACTCATTTTGTAGTCATGCTTCTAAGAAGAAAGTAAAAATAGGCAGGGTCCGTAATCTTCCATCCTATTATAGTATAAGTCGACCAAAACTTATCGAATCTGTCAAGAGAATTGGAAAAACGACTGTATTCTACAACGAAACATGGAACTTGTAGCGTAGCACGAAGATTTGACCCAGTGACTAACTATATTTGTAAAGGAGCAAGACCATGAGGACACCTCAAAGTGTATTCAGAAATTCTGAAAGTATAATGGGAAAAGGTAATCATTTATTTATTGTCTGGGGAAGGAAGTAGTTTGATGTCCTATTTATAGACT
>JAULBU010026033.1:0-17758 GCA_032358235.1 Odonthalia washingtoniensis
ACACCCGGCCCGGTCATCATCATCAGATGATGATGGCCGGGCCGGATGTAATCGTTAAGATTTTTAATAATCAAGTGAGCATCCATCATACGCTTCAAGAACACGATCGGAGAGAGGGGAAGGGGCCATGGAAAGCCTCTAAATACCATGTGTCATGTTCTTCGAGCAGGAGAAAAACCTTTCTCTAGTGAGGTATACTACGATGGACGCCATCAAAATTTGATTAAATCAATGGATTCCATATTTAACGGACATACAAATAGTTGACACGTAATCACCAATTACTGTAATATCGAAATTGAAGTCGTTCTCAAAAAAAAAGTATTAACGACCTCAATACGAGAGAAGTACAGAAGAAAACTCATAATCCTCTTAATCCTCTTAACCATTTTGGTCCATTTATTTAGCATGTACACCCACACAAAACCTGGCTTACAACCTTTAGTGTTGCCGTTTCTGGTCAGTTGGGTTGTATCACGTGATTAAACCCCTAATTTGCATCCACCAACTGATTATTCTGCGTGGAGATGTCATAAATGTCCAAATCAATGGAGTTTTACAAAAACGCGCCCAATAACGCATGCTCTACTCATAGTCCACCCTCTCCTCTTCTATCGATTTATATTATATTTACGTATATTGCTTCTGAACGTGTTATATATACAGTATAACTACACACTACGATAAAGCTAGTAGTCATATACGTCCGACACGTCGCCAGGCCATCAAATCAACATCATCCGTGTCGCTTCTTCTCAATGATTTAAACACCCCTATTACTCCCCCACACTGTCTGTTTCTGCTTCAAGTTCTATTTGATCTTCGGTATCTTAAATCGCTGTCTCAGGCTGTACCGTTGTACGTTGCATGGTACAAACTTTTGAAGTCCTTCCGGATGTGGGAAGCACCCATTCCGAATTTACCCTGTTTTAACTTTACATTCAACATCTCGCTTATAGAACTCCATTTGGAGCTAATGTAGTAGGATACGTCGTGGCATCTTCTATTTCGGTGTTCTATGTGCACTTCATCTATGCCGTTCTGTATGCTCTTATTTTAATAAACATGAAACCACTTCAAACAATCTGTGCATCTACTGATATTAGAATTCCGGATGACTCCATCGTAGATTTTCTAGTTCAAATCTTGAAGGACATCCCCATCCTCCGATAACATGGGATATATATTTACATTTGAGATAAAATTGGGGAACCAGCTTGATGCTGTGGAGGAATATTATTCCTCCACAGCATCAAGGCATCAATATTATTCCTCCACAGCATCAAGCTGGTTCCCCATAGAAGCAACATCACGGCGATTTCTAACTTCAGCTTTAACAATGCGACACGTGGCAGCGATGTTGTCATAATAAGCTTACGCGGACCTTCACGAAAAGACAGGTGAAACAGAAATTCGTCGTGGATTATGTCCTATCTACGCTTGAATATTACTCAAGCTGAATATTATTCAAGCGTAGATATCGTGAAGGTCCGCGTAAGCTCTTAAAAAATAGACCGGCCAAAATCCCCTATGTATACCTTGCTAGGAACAGTCAGCACTGTCTTATTATTATTCTTTTACCTCCGCTACTCAAGGAGAGTAGTTGCATATTCTCCGAATTTAAAATAAACCTGGCTATAATCTCTACTGCTTAGTCTGATCCAATAAAAATCCTTTTTCATAAGCCTTCTTCTCTTATTTGGTATGATCCCGTCTTCATATATAGCTCCCAGTTTTTCCTACCATCCGCCATTCATTTTCTAAAAATTCCACAAACGTCCATCACTACCTTTCGTGAACACGAGTTCTCGAGCTATAGTACCATCTCCAGTCACACCCTCTTCCACATCATTTCTTTTCAAATACGTTGGTTTGCAAAGAGCCTGCACCATGTACTTCTTGGCATTCTAGATGTAATTTTGGCCGAAACCAGCGACTTCAAAAAGCGGTTTTTGGGAGAATATTCTATTCCTTTAATAACGGATTCTCCAAATGTATGTTCAATCCCTTCCTCTTTGACGCTAGCATAGTATGCAGAATACATTCCTGGTACAACAGCTGGGAATATCATCAAGCAAAATTGGTCGACTCGTGTCCACATATCCACGCAGTAGTTTTTTTCATCGTTAAATTGCTCAAAACAGATGGTAACAATGCCGTTATCAAGTCTATGGCAGAATTGATTATGCATTTTACCTGCGAGAAACACTAATGATGGAAAGACTTCCTATCTTTAGAACTTTCCAATTTTTCTAGACATACGATACACCTCTGAAATAAGTGAAACTTATCATTTAACTTCTTTCTCCATTGATTGGCGAAGGAAACAACATTTACATAGTGTTACACAGTAACTGTCATTGTTCGAAAAATACATATGCTGAGAACAGCATAAAGGAAACATAAACCAGTAAAAATGGCGTTCCTGTTTCGATGGATACAGAGTTAGCGTTGCTTTTCTGCAGTCCGGCCCGGGACATTTCTATTAGCGCCAAAAATGTTGATCCCGGTCTCAACTTTGATCCAAAAAAGAACTTTGCTACAACCGAAATACATCTCGTGTACACGTGTATTTAAATTTCTTCAAATTTCATCACTGGAGAAGCGATGCTCGTGCAGCGCACAGCAAAATTTGCTTTTTTTTTTAAATGCAACATTAAAAATGACTATTCACTTTTGTCTTCTTTATAATTCAGCGCAGCGAGACGAAGCAACTCAGCAGATATAACTGGACATTTGATATCTTAGATAATGAAGGACGTATCAGATTATGTCACGGCTCAGAAACAACTGTTACAAGCCGAGCGGGACCACGAACGCAATGAACTCTCCAAGTCTATGCATGGCACAAAGTTGAACAGCTTAGAAGCTAGTGGAGTAAGTTTTTTATTGCCCATCCTTTAAAACCACCCTTCACACTAGTCCAAAGAACCATACCATTTTTCTGACAATCCAATACTTTCATCTTAATAAAAAATAGCTTGCTATAACTGGACTTCATGTTCAATCGATTTCATCAGACATGGGAGGACGTCAACTTATTTTATTATCTACTCATGCCAAACGACAGATTTCACCACCTCGTATATCCACTGGTGACATTGTCACACTTCGTCTTCGGTCTACACGCAATCCTTCTCACTCTCCTGCTTCATGTACCACTTCATCATCAGAATGTAAACAACAGGAACAAGAAAAGAAACAAACAGATGGAGTTGTGACCAAATTAGCAGATAGTACTATTGAAATTGCTTGTGATTCTCAATTAGTTGATGATCAGGAATCTATCACTGTGTCTACTTCTATTCAATATGTAGTTATTAAATCAACTAGTGATGTTACTCACAATCGTTATATTTCATCTCTGTCAAGTCTTACCTCAATTTCTTCTGACCCTACACATCCATCTCATCGCATTATTAATTTACTTCTTCTCCGTGACACCACTCCAAAATTCATGCCTCAGTTACCACATCTACCGAATCAGTCAGGGGCCGACTCATCACAGTATGATAAACAACAACAAGAACTACAACCACTTTATTTCAAGTCTTTAAATCAAGGACAACTTAACGCCGTTCATCAAAGTCTACGTGCTCATGATTTGTCTGTCATAATTGGACCTCCAGGCACAGGAAAAACAACTACCATATCAGCTTACATCGCATATGAAACTTTAAAATTACGACATAAACTTCTTGTAGTAGCTCCTTCTAATACAGCTGTGGATAATATAGCAACACGTTTACATGATCTAAATGTAAAATTCATCCGTGCAGGTCATTCAGCAAGAATGACATCACTTTCACAACTTCATTCATTAGATTATCTTGTATCTAAATCCGAACAAATGCAACTCGCAAATGACATTCGTATAGAATTGAATACAACGAAAAATTTTACAGCACGCAAGGCATTACGAAAAGAATTACGAAGAAGAGAACGATCTGCTGTTACAAGAGTGTTAGATGGCTGTGGTGTTTTGTTAGCGACGGTTAGTGGTGCTGGCGCTCGTGTACTTGATGATTACGTAAAAGGCGGTGCATTTGATATCGTCGTTGTGGATGAAGCAGCACAGGCACTTGAGGCTGCTGTATGGCCTGCTATAACAAGGGGAAAGAAGGTTGTACTTGCTGGTGATCCTTATCAATTAGGAGGTACAGTTAAGAGTGATATTGGAATGAAAGGAGGATTACAGAAAAGTATATTAGATCGAGTTATAGAAGATGACGTTTTGAAAAAATATTGCGTTGTTATGCTAACAAGGCAATATCGTATGCATGAAGTTATTTGTAAATGGAGTAGTCAGGAATTTTATGGCGGGGAATTATATGCTGATGGATCTGCGGCAAAGCGTGATGTAACTTCTTTACCTGGATGGAATGGTACTAACAAGAAACATGAAGAGGAAGAGAAGAATGGAGGAGGGGAAGGAGGAGAAGGAGAAGAAGATATGTACTGTCCATTCATCGTGATAGACACAGCTGGTGGAGATTGTGAGGAAGAAAGTGCTGGTGGTAGCTCTGGAGATGATAAGGAAAATTCATCGAAACGAAATCACGGGGAGGCGGGAATTATTCAAAGAGTTGTGAAAGAGTTTGTGGGGAATGGAGTTGATGTGAAAGATATTGGTGTATTATCACCATATTCAGGACAGGTTGAATTAATGAAACGTGAATTGCGAAATATATATGGAAGTGTTATTGAAGTGGCGACGATTGATTCATTCCAGGGTCGTGAAAAGGAAGTAATGTGTATATCAATGGTACGAAGCAATGAAAGTGGACAAGTAGGATTTTTAAAAGATGATCGACGACTGAATGTAGCGATTACGAGAGCCAAACGATGTGTGGTTGTTGTATGCGATTCTGAAACAGTTTGTAAACATGATTTGATTGATCGCATGGTTAAATATGCAGAAGAATTCGGTATGTACCGAAGTGCTGTTGTGGAATTTCAGGATATTGTTGGAACGTTTTCACAACTTAGACGACCGAAAGAAGCTATTGAAGCCGCAAAAGTAGTGAATAAGGTTACGAGTAAGGATAGTCAGAATGAAAAAGGGCGGGGTCTGCGAAGTGTTGGTAGAAGCCCTACTTCTGGAAATGGCGTACGCCAAGGGAAAAAAAATAGTTCTAACATGGATCTTGGACGTAGAACAATTGGACGTTCGATCGATACAATGGGCGGTTCCAGAAAAACTGAAGAGAGTAATGAAGGTGATACAGAACGGATAGAACAGCTGAGGAGAGATATTAGAGAAGACATTGAACGATTCATGGAAAATGAATTAGTGGTAGAGAAATGGTTTGCCAAGCGACTGTCAGCTCTGGAGAGACGGATTGTGCATGAAGTGGCTGAAGACATGGCGATTTGTCATGCAAGTCACGGAGAGGGGAATGATCGCCAGGTAAACATATGGAAACGCCGTGGAAACATAGGAGGTGAGAGCAGTCGTGCAGATAGTATTAATGCTGCGATGATTTCGGTGGACGATGACATTGTGGAAGCATTTGAGGGGGTGGAGTTAAACTTCGAGGACAAGAATAAGGACAAGAATAAGGACATGAGCCTTGAAGAGGGCGATTGCAAATCAAATGTTGTTGGTAATGATAGTAATGATAATAGAGAGGATGGTATCTACCAGGAAATAACTGGAGAAAGCAATGAAGAATATGGGAAAAAGAATCAATTATTGGGTGAATTGAGGCGAGCACGTGAGCAACAGAGAACGATAGAATCTGGAATTATTGATGAGGGTGACAACGGAGGCATATCTGAAGTGAAGCAGACAACAGATACGTCCCGGGGTCAGAGTCAAAAAAAAGCGAATAAAAAGAGAGGAAAAAAGAAAGGCGGTAACAGCAAGAAGAAGTCGAGTAGTATTAAAGAAGAAGAAGCAGAAGAAGAAAATGATGAGGATGAGGATGGGGACGAGGAATTTGAGAAGACTCTGCGAAAATACGGGTACAATGGTGGCGACACATGCGGTGGAACGGGAGCGAGTGGAAGCGGGGGTGGTGGCGTTGGAAGCGGGCGGTTCTCGCCAAGTGTGGCACGGATCGTAAATGGGGTGCTTACACAGCCAGTAGGTGGTCGTTCGACATCATCGAAGGGCCGGCATGCCACAAACGCGAAGAAGTTGGCCGACAGGTTATCCAAAGAGAACGCAAAACGTAAGCGTAAAAGCAAAACATAAGTTAACGTTAGTACAATATAATTAATATATATATATTATGGCTCGTTGACACAACATTATGTGGATGTGATAAAGGCGAATAAAGGCGGCGTGCGTTTAATGTTTGTCCTTGACCCCCTTCTTGGTTGTTGGGGTGGGGCCCCAACAGAGTATCTTCATTAATATATATGTTTATTTTTGTTTATTTTTTGCACGATCGAAAGTCTGGTTAGGATTTTGGAGTTAGGAGTTTTTTTGATCTTGAGATCAAGATCAATAAAAGCTTATTTTTTAGTTACTTTTGAAGGAACATTGCCGTTGCCGTTCAATTCGACAGCTCACCACCCACCCACCTGGAACTCCTGTTTTCCCTGACATACATTTAACGAAATCTCTCACTTTACTGAACACCCGTCGAAAGTCTTGATTTTTAATTTTTTTTTCCTGCCTTTCTTTTCAGCCCACCTTAATCCCCCATTTTCTATCAGCACCCTACCATTTTAACTGCCACGCGGTCCTCTGGTGTCAACGCTAACCCTTATAGCATTTCAAACAATGCACAAACATTCCGCATTTTTGAATCCGAGATTCCCATTGACCTCAACGGTATCCCGTCAAAACGCCGCTTCCCCCACCTTTAAATCTTCTTTCACCCATCGGTCGACATGCAGCATGACCGACAGACCAACGACTCCTTCAGCGACATCGAAACACAAAATTCCATCCTCATCCTTCTCGGCCCCAACAACAACCACACCCTCCTGGACACAATTAGCAGCGTATACAACACCTATTGATGTAGCCAATGGTAGTATAATCATATCGCCTACCACAGAAAAAGATTACGTGAGGTTATTTGGATGCCATGAATCGGAACTGCGCATAGTGTTTTATAGAGATCATGCGTTGTGGTGTCCGTATTGTCATAAAGTACAATTATTATTAGAATTGAAACAAATTCCATATAAAGTGAAGAAAGTTAATATGAGTTGTTATGGTAAGAAATCGAAAGAATTTTTGAAAAAAGTTCCCTCCGGTTTGTTACCAGTTATTGAATTAGATGGCAAAGTTATCACTGAATCAATGGATATTATGTTTTTAATAGAAGAAAATTTTACCGGTCAGTATGTGAAAACTATTCCCGATGATGATAATGATATGATGCAAGCCTTTCATCGCTATATGAGACTTGAACGTGTTTATATTGGTGCTTGGTTGAGTTGTCTCAGAGGGCCGTTTGCTGTACTCGACAAAGGTATGAAACCGGTTCATCATTCTTTGGATTTGATTGAAAATTCTCTTGGAGAATTTCATGGTCCTTTTTTCTATCCAGGCGATCTCCCTTCTTTTGTCGACATTAACTTCTGTAAGTCTCTTTTTTCTTCTTTTTTTTCTTCATTTTTTCGATTTTTCTTCCTTCTGTTGCCCATGCTTTTACTAACTTTACCTCACATGTGTTTTCTTCTATGCAATTATTATTTCCGCAGCGAGTATTTTCGAAAGGTCGAGAGCATCTCTAAAATATTGGCGGAATCTAGACATTACTGAAGGCAGACCAAATATAGCCAAGTGGTTTGCCCATTGGGAACAATGGGCACCGTCTTCATATTTTCGTAGTGACGACTGGACACACGTAGGTGCATTACCACCACAAATAGGACCAGTTCGTTTTTTGCGTACTCGTTCATCAGTGTCATTACTCGTTGAAACAAGTCGTAATTTACATGTTCTTAATGATGGACCTGAAAGATCAATAGAAAGGAATATAGCAGCTGCTACTTTGTGTAGAAATTCGGATGTCGTTGTTGCTGATGCTATTCGTGGATCTACATCTATAATCAAAAGGGAACATGAATATATTGATCATGCATTAAGAATTATTGCTCAAGTCTTGTTCGATCCGGATTTGTTGGAGAAATTAGAAGAACGTATCAGAAATGAAATCCCTAGAGAGTGTTGGAAAGTTGTAGGTGATGGTATTAGATTTGAACGTATTCGTGGTTGTGCTCCTAGAGACATGCCGTTAAGTTCTATGGAACAGTTTTCTGGTGCTATTAATTGGTTGCTGAGAACGCTTGAACAGGAATTGTAATTATATAAATAAATTGAAAAAGCTGCGCACATTGATTATCGATTTCACCTGGAGGAGACGAAGCAGGAAGGAGAAAAATTTGGAGGAGAAGAGTGATGGCAGAAAGCAGATGTGCCAGTCGCATGTTGCAGTGGAATATATATATATGTACACAGTGGGGTACGCCGTTGACATATAACTCTATGCATAATCCTTTTTCCAAATTTTCCTTTTTAGATATATAAGTATTGCAATTATTAAAGAAAAGAACCAAAAAGTAAAAGATAGACGCCGATGGCAAAATGAAAGACTTTTTATTTTTTTGTATAAAAGATAACTGAAGGACCGACCCAAGCAGGGGGGAGGGGTGCGTGCGTCTCAGAGGGAGGAATGTAGAAGAATAGGGGAATGAACAGACATTTTGTCGTAATTCAGACATAGTAATAAATGAGTCACTGTTGTACTTGAGACATGAGCCACATGCCTTCAACTTCTTCAGATTCCGGACTTTCCTGAATGGCAAGGAAATGTAAACCAGCAGATTCTTGTTTCAATTGTTGAAATCGTTTAACATCATTTTTGATATCATCAGTAATTTGAGCGAATCTATAAACAGTATTTAAACCACATTCAAAAACAACTTCTCTTTGTTGCATAATAGCTTGAATAAAAACTAATTCGACACCATCAATCCAAGCTGATAAAGTTGAAGCACGTTTTGAAAATGCAATAATTCCAGGAATACTTCGATCTTTATTATTAATTTGATCATCAACAGGGCAAGCATCACCATAAAAATCATCATCATTAGATTGATTAAAAAATTCAAGTAAATCAGTTAATGGAAAATCACCAAATGCAAATTTCTCACAACGTAAAGCATCTGGCATTCTTCTAGCATCTGAAAATCCAGGTATTATTCCACCACCACTAATGGTACCACCTGATCCGCGAGATTTAGAAAATGATGATGCTGATGCTAAAGATGATTTAAAACCTGGCATTGAAGGATAAATTGTAGATTGACGATAATTTAATGTTTTATATAAAGCATATGTTTTACGTGTTGGTGCTATTAAAATACCAGGAATTTCAGAAAGTGCAATTTGAATCATATTAAACATTTGCGATCTAAAAAATCGAATTGTACGTGGTGGTTTGGATGCTATATCAATAGCTGATTGAATTCGTTTACGTAATTCACGTGAATTTACTAATGTGTTTGGTACTGGTTCTATGAATTCAAATGTATTTGTCGCATCAACTATAATTAATTCCCATAGTTTTTTACCATCCAAACCAACTACTGGACGAGAGTAGAAATCTAATTCCCAAATGTCAGATATTGGTGGAGCTAGTGGAATTGGTGTTGATGGTGGTGAAAGTGATGACGATGTTGATGATTGTTGTTGTTGTTGCGATGAAGTGCATGATGTTATTGTCGCTCTTTTCCTCAAAGTGTGGCGGTGATGTCTCAGACAAGTTGATGAAGGCGTCCATGTTGAAGAGGCGAGTAGATTTGGGCAGTGTGGAATAAAAGCTGAAGTTGTCGTCATCTTCAACTTCATGTTGTCTGTTGCAAAGGCAGATGATGATGATGATGGTGAAAAAGAGGAGACGAGATAAGGAGATGCAAATCCGTTTGTCTAGAACAAAAGGGAGATTTCAAAATCTGGTTAATTTTTTGAAAAAAAAAACGCTTCTCCAGAACTGTTTCTCAAGATTTGAAAGTCTATATGTCCGAAGTTGAAGAAATAGTCGCCTCCTGTTCAATGGGGAAGGCGGGAACCTTTGGTCTACATCGACATCCCATCGCCTCTTTTTGTTGTATTGTCCACAGTTCCCTGAACTTCTTCCAATGCAGACGACGACAGCATCATTACCAGCCATGGTAGCATTTACAACATTACTTCACTTATTAAAAATACCTGTCCAATTTTTTGAATAAAAATATCACCATTTTTAGCCCATCACCGCCGTCGCCCATCTTTCCAATCACATCATTCTTTTCATCAAATACGTGAGGTATATACAATGAGGCCTTTAACGACAGCTGTTACAGCCTTGAGTTTTATATCATTTCCATTACACCCACCAACACCATATACGAGAAATGTTTTATTTGCTGGAATAGGTAATCAAGTTCACATTTACTCAAATGACGATCTTGAAACTCCCGTAATTCGACAACCAATTTTCATTCCTTCTTTAACCATACATGGATTTTCATCTTCATCAGTAACTGAAAAAGGTCACTCTTATGTTTCAATACATGCCGGACGTACAGTTTCAATTCTTCAACTTGAATTCGATTCATCTCAACAATATAAAATCATTTCTGTTAAAGTATGTGCAATGAAAACATTTACCGATTGGATATGGTATTCGAAATGGATAAATAATTCTATTTTGATTGTTGCGGCAGGTCATTCAAATACGTTTCTGTGTAAATTTAATAATACATTATCTTCTTTGTCAATCACAAACATTGCAATTACTAATGAAGAATATAGTGAGCTTACATGGTGTGCTACTTTATTTATTGTAGATCAACATTTATATTCAATTTGTGGTACATCTTTCGGTCATATTCTTTTTCATTCTATTACTTCTGTTGCATCTTTATTATTATCTTCTACTACTACTATTATTTCAAAAACTCATGTATTAAATGATGGCCATGCTGGACCTGTTATGAAAATTACATTATCAAATGATAATCAACGTATGGTTACAGCTTCTGTTGATCGTTCCATTCGTATTTGGCGTCCTTCTATTTCTCATTATCACTCAATTTGTAATGTATGTCCTTCATATGGATGTTTTGTACCTTTTGTTACACATTTTGGCCATTTAGCACGTGTTTGGGATGTTGCTTTCTTGAATATGAATAGTATTGTTTCAGTTGGTGAAGATCGTTCATGTCGTATTTGGTCAGGTACTGAATCTGGTAAACAAATTTCATTATATCGATCACATTCTGGTAGAAATGTATGGTCAGTTGCAGTAAGTTATAATGAAGATGAACAAAATGGTAATGGTAGCCGAAATAATTTCAAAAATGAACAAAAAATAATTCTTACAACGGGTGGTGAAGATGGATGTATAAAGTCACAACATATAAATTTTATACAACTCCTAAACAATAATAACTATAATAATGACGGTGATTATACTGTTTCTTTTAAGTTGCCTCATAATTTAAAAAATCCACGTAAAGTAGGTGGTGCTAATGATGAAAGTGCACGTTCTGTTACTTTTATTTCAAATAACAAACTTATCATAACTACAGATTTTGGACGTATTCTAGTCGTTAATTTAAATAACCAAGAAACATGGACAGAGATTGTAAGAGATTGTAAAGGAACTGCATTCACACCAAATTCACTTTCAATCTTAACAAAGAATAAAATGTCGATAATTTGTGCAGGTCAGACAAATGGAAATGTTACGGTTATGCCAACGCTTATGAACGATGATAATAATGATTTATGGAAAGGAAACGTTTCATCTTTTCATGCATTAACAAAAGGTGGTCGTATGGTAATGGGTATTTTTGGTGTTAATAATAACGATTGCGAACAATCATTGAATATAAATGAATTGGGTCATATTTTCGTGGCTTGTCCAACTGGTGATTTATACCATTGGCATCTTTCTTCATCTGAATCATCAATTACAAATCATGATATTAATATAAATCATGAATTGGTTGCAATTTATGAATCACATCGGCAATCGAAAACGACCTTAATAACAAGTATTTGTTTATTACCTGAACGAAATATATTAATAACAGGTGATAAAGGTGGACGTATTCATTTATTTAATATTCAAAAAAAATCAAAAGGTGAGAAATCAATACAATCATATTCATGGCTTCGTGTACATAATGATCGTGTAAGTCATTTATCACATTTATCAAGTAATAAAATATTAAGTAGTGGATTTGATGGAATATTAACAAATTTAATTGTTGGCAAGAGTACAATAATTATTGAAAGTCGTGAAAAAATAGCTGAACGTGCTGATACAATTATAAATATATTCAATAATAATAATAATAATAAGATGATGAAGGTTATTGCTTTCAGAGGATCTATACTAAGTATATGGGATATTGAAAAACGTACTGAAATTTTTAGATATGATGTAGGAAATTGGAGAAGAGCACATGCTATAAACTTTTTAAATAATAATCAAGTTAATTTAGCTTTTTGGAGAGGAGGTAAAATGTATGTTGTTAATCAATATATTGATGATAATTTAATGTGCGGTGGTGTTGAATTTCATGGCAGTAGAGCTAATCATATTGATTGGTGTGATGAAAATGAACAATTGGTTGTAACAGGTGGTGAAGATACTATTGTTAGGGTTAGTAAGATTGAATGGGATTTAAATGAATTGAAATGGAAACAAAGGTTACAAGGACATATTTCATGTGTCAGCGGTGTGGTTGCGAACGTTAAGAAAAATTTAATAGCTTCTTGTGGCGGTGGTGATGAAGTCGTTGTTTGGTGTCGTGCATTTAATGATGATGATAAAGAGAATGATGGTGTTTGGAAGCTGGCTATGAAAGTTAGGATCGGTATGTTACTTGGTGAGGATGATGATGAAGTTGGTGAAGAGAATGACCATGATAACGATGATGATGATGATGATGAAAGAGAGGGAATAGATGGAAGAAGAAGTGCTATTATGAGAGTAACTGGAATCGATTATTTGAAAAAAGATGAGGAAGAATGTAATTTGTGTGAACAAATTACAGATTCAGAATGTTCGTGTGTTACCTGGGTAGTTGGCCGGTCTGATGGAAGTGTTGTCAAGTTACATTGCACGAAAGACAATACACATGAGAAGAAGAAACAAACAACATGGAACATGAATGCAGAGGTATTAGGTAAACATAATGATGGTGCTGTTCTATCCGTAAACTGTAGTTTATCTAATACTCGTAAAAATGGACATCGTTCATTTATTGTAAGTGGTGGATCTGGTGGTACTATCCATCTTTGGAATAACAACAGAGTTTGGAACGGAGCACATAAAGGAGGTGTGAATTGTATCGCAGTTGGACGATTAAATACTACAAAAAATGATGATATTATTGTTGTGGTCAGTGGAGGAGATGATGAAACAGTTAGAGTTCAAGTTGATAATAACATTAGCTCTGAAATGGTATGGCAAAGTAAAATTGGAGAGGGACACCATGCGGCAGTTACTGGAATTTCAATAATTGAAAATAAAGAATTCATTATTGTTGTTAGTGTTGGAGCTGATCAACAAGTTTGTTTCTGGAAAGTTTCTCTTAATTTTCAGTTAAATCTAGTTTGTGTGAAATGTGTTCGTAAAATGAAATGCAATATACCTGATGTTGCAAGCGTTTGTATTACTATAAGAGAAAGAGATGGACGTGACTTTGTTGTTGCTGTTGTTTGTGGATATGGTCTTGAAGTTATTGACGGACCTACTATTGATTTGTTTGTCCAATTATCGGAATGATGGTGATGTTTCATTTCAATTAACCTTGTGATTTCATCATCTTATCACATATATACATTGTCATAATCGTTAGTTTACAAGCGAATATACACACTCATCCCATCTGTTCACATGGTATGATATCAAAAGAGATTAACCATAAATACGTGGTCAGAGTCAAGAGTTCGTTGTTTCGTCCTAATTTCAAAATCAGAGCGGAATAAGTAAAGATGGCCTGAAGTTCACGCCCTGGGCGCAATTACATTAAACATTTTAACTATTTAATAATATTATCAACTTTTACTTCTTATTCTTCCCCAGTCACATGCCAAGGCTGGTGGGGTTCAAATAGTATCGCATTTCTTCTAGTACTGCAATGTGTTGCTATTCGCAATCTGTGTGTATCAATACAATCTAGTATTGCAATGTGTTGCTATTAGCAACCTGTGTGCATCAATAAAATCAATAGCAATATAATATCAACCTGTCCCTATTGTATGGTATGACTAATATTCATTTAAAAAGCTGTTCCTTTGGATTTATAACTGTGTGACTTGAATAAAAAGAAATTGTGATTGTCGACATAGCCATCTGGAATATGAGTACACCGACGTAATGATACTCTCGTCCTAAAGATTAATGCATCTGTTCTTGATCGCGCCCAACCGTTACCTGCAGTAGAAGCTAGCCTAGTAATTTCCTACCAACATCTAATCTATTGTATTGAATTAAGCTCTTCTCTCCATCGTTATGTTTGTATAAATAGACGCTAGGGATTCCTTTGGACACATTGATACGTCCTACCTCAAATGTCAAAAAACCTTCCCGTAGTAGCAATTTTGTTAAGCCAGATCCGACAAAGCGATGATTATCTCCTGCGAGGTATGTTCGCTCATTGCATTGATCCTTCCCTGAGATGAATGCCCCTGGGTATGTAGGTCCACGAGCCTCACTCATATTTGAAAGTTCATCCATAACCGATGTCTTTTTATAAAGCTTGTCGAAAACGACAGGCACTTGTGCATCATTCATAAATACTGCCATTTCATCAACAATAGCACCCCGGCGATTTTCTATGGCACAGTTGAAACATCCCTCTAAACAACCATATCCATCACAGACAAATAATGCTATGCATGTCGCCCATGCCTCAACATTATTTTCTTCCTCAGCCGATGAGGAATATAGAGTACCTCCATCTTCATCATATTCTGCATTGAGATACGTAATATCCTTGCAAATTGATAGCACTACCTCTGACGTGCTGCACATTCGACGAATAACGGGTCGTTTCGGTACACTTCTCCCATTACGCTCACGCTCATCACTGATTATCAAACTCAAAAATAAACTCTTGTGACGCATCTCCGTTTGAGGTGAGTTGACTCTGTATGCTATACCATCATAAACCACAGCCAAATCTTCTCCTTCAACCACGTGATTAACGACTCCACCAGTCGTCCCATGTCTCAGAAAATTTTTTAAGTACATGAAATAGCTTCGCGTTGCAGACAATGTATCAACCTTGACGTTTGAGTTACGAGGTTTATGGCCCAAGCAATGGTACACAAGACGACATACTTCGTTACCGTCGGGGATACCGTAGGCTTCCAATCGGCCCTTCAGATCAGATAAGGTCGAAGGACGTACTGCATCAGCATTCGGAGGGGGATGGATGTACCCAAACCATTCCGGTGCCTCGTATTCCTCCCACACATTAACTGACACCGAGCAGGTTAATCGGAACTTGTCTTTTCGACCTTTTCGTCTCGTCATGAATAGATCTTCTCCTAAAAGATCATTTTCTGACCTGACAGGACGGCAAACGGCATCCGGCATTACCGAAATCTTCGATAAAACGGAAGTTTCACCTTCACGTACAGCGGCAAATTTTGTTCCCATCCGATCCGTATGGACGTACTTCTTATAAAACCCGTTTTCATATACGTCGGTCAACAACATCATGCAAATCACCCGGGTAGTAAAGAATTCTGGACGGAGTGTTTTGAGACCCGGAATGTCTAATCCACCGGCGTTAATATCATCAATTTCATCAGTTTCATCAGCAGTAATATGCCACTTAATACTAGATAATAAAGCCTTGAGGTCGTCAACATCAGATTCAATTGATTTTTCGAGAAGAGCTTGTAGAATAATGTCTATACTTGTGTCTTCGCCCAAAGAAACATCAAAATGTAAACCTTCGAAAAGCAACGATATGACCCCCTCTCGTTGGACAATGAACAACACGCCAGCACCATTAGACATTATAGTTACTGTGCAGTTCGAACCGTACACATTGATAGCCATGGCTTGAAGACGTTGGCCTGTCATTTGAGACATGGAGGGGCCACGGATTGGGATGGTATTGACAATAGACTGTACATCGCATGCAACTTGAAATAATTTGAGAAGTGTTTTAAAATCGCCGGTAACACATTCCTCCAACCTTTCCTTACTTCCTTTTGAAGCCCAACGAGTAGAAAGCTCTAATAGCAACTCAATTTGGCGAATGAGATCCTGAGGCTTTTGGTCGGCATTACTACAGCGAGGACAAGGAGGAAGCGGATTTGGAGTTGGCTGTTTGTCGGGTAACTTTACGCTTCGTGATCTGGATGAAGCATTAGACGGGTTTGCAGACCCTGTGAGTAAACGACGGACAACACTCATACCTGGCTTTCGGAAACGATGGCGATTTGATGATGGACGGAGCGGAGAAGAATTGGAAGCTTTTTCTTTGTCGCTAGTTTGACGTGAGGCTCGATGTGAACTAGGATGTGAACCAGATTGAGAACTGTTTTGTGAAGTTCTTCTCGAATGATGACCAAAAGACCAAAGCCGACGATTCGGTGGGATATTGGGGTTGCTGGGTGTCTCAGTGGGCATTGGGGGAGTGGGGTAGTGGGTGGAAAATAGGAACCAGAAAAAGTCCGATAAAAACGTGATATGGGGGCGACGTGTATTTTGGAATGTGGCCAGAGTGCTGTTGGTATAGGTATAGGATGTGAAGCACTCCAAGATATATTTTTAACATTTAAAAATATTAAAAGGTAACCACTGTTGGAACAATTGAATGTGTAAACATACAAAAGTGTTTGTATGTTTACACATTAACGTGTACGGCAGATTATGGTTGTTTGTGCCGTACAGCAATCTGAACAACAATGAATATTGTTGGGCGAGTCACTCCTAGACAGACGCAGGAGTGCCACCCACAACTATGAAATGTTAAAGCGTAACGACCATAGCTTTGAATTGAGGCTTTTTATGCTTGGGAGGCTTCTTTCCTTTTTTTTGTGACATACGACACTGTGACCGATGTGACTAGGTTGAAAACCAAACTCTGAATGGAGTCTGACATAATGGGACCAGGATGAGGTAGTGCGAGAGCACAGATATGAATGTTCACCAATGTTTGAAGGAAGCAACGCTCATTGGGACGCCAAATAAAACATCAGATTACTGTCCCCATTGTGTAATCAACGGATATTTTTGTTGCATCATTCATTGAATGGCAAAATTTCCCATTTAATTTTACCCTCGCGTTGAGATACGGTAAAATTCGGCAAAGACAAAAGATATATAAAAATGGGCGGATGGCAAACAGAGTGAATCAACTTGATTGTTTGAACAACTTGTAACCGGCATACCCTTTTGAACCTTTTGAGCCTTTTATATAACAAAATATAACTTTCAAACAAACATAATGTTCGTTTATGTTTATTGGAATAGACCCCCTAATGAAGTCTTTCGATATAATAATATTATAATGTTCGTCGATGTTTACTGGAGTAAGTCAAACATCTCGGGCGCAGTTGCTGTAATGAAACCCCTTTTACCGCCGTGCACAACAACATCAAGACTGTTGGAGCAACCGTTCCTTCGTATTGAACATCCTTTGATCAAAAGGTGTTACTCAGGCCGCCATATCATTTCCTTTACACAAGCTCGTTGGCCTTTGTAAACCAACGCACCAATGTGACCAATGTGAAGCGAATCATTACTGAGTGGACTTGCTTCCACTTTTA
>JAULBU010026044.1:0-17755 GCA_032358235.1 Odonthalia washingtoniensis
TATTCAGTCGTTGTTGAATTACAATTACTGTATTATGTATTATAATTATGTATTTGTTAATATAGTCTACGTTTGAGAAAGGTGTACAGGTATGAGAAGTGGGCATCACGGCGAAATGTGTTGGAAGCCTTTGGGAATTGGAACAGATGACGTGGGAAGCCATGTGTAATATCTAAAAGGGCAATCTTGTAGATCGAAGACGGCTTTGGGAGGTGTGAATAGGTGGTTGGTTTGGATGCATTTTTGAAGTGTTGGGTTGGGTTTTGGTTTTGTGAATGCATCCGCTAGATTGATGGAGCCAGATATGAGGCACATTCAGTGTATACGGTTAGATGTAATAGTTTCTTGGAAACGATGAACTATTTCTGGAATGGCATAAACGAGGTGTCGTCCATTGGATTGGACCATAGTGTATCGCTGTAGACGTATGAGATAACTGGGAGTGTACTTCGAGTCAGATAGTTTAGAATGTGTACAATGTTATCAGAAATTCTGAATGTGGCATTGAGATCCATAAGTTCGGATTGTTAGGTGGGGTGTGCGTGGGAACTGTGCCAATGTACGATGTTTGTTGTCGTTTCGATCGGTAAGGAATATTATGAATTATACTTGGGAGTGTTTGGTGCGGAGATTTTGAAACGACGTGTCGGCGTAGACGCGGAAGTGTAAGGTGGGGTCTTCATGTGGTATATACTTGCGTTTGGCGATCTGAAGTTTATTGGCGTTGGTGAGGGCAGCATGGGTAGACATGAGAAGGGAAAGTGGGCTAGTCTTATATTCCTTGTGCTCCTGAAGAGTGATGCTTTCATGGAACGAATTGAGGAGTGAAGTGCATGTTGATATCCATGAAAGTTTTCCAGTTAATGAACGTAATGTTATTGTTTCGTTGTCTGTAATTTTTCGTTGTAGTTCTTCCATAGTTGTGTTTGGAGGTGGGTCTGATATGGTAAGGTTGTCAGGGTAGGATAGATGCGATGTGGTGATGGTGGTGCCGTTTTGGAGTATGTCTGTATCATTAAAATAAGTTGGTGGTTCTTAGGAAGCGTGGCATGTGAAACCTGCAAGTATTTTATCTTCTTCTTTGGACATTGATTGAGGCATAGCTGTAAAAATATCGTCTGTGCATAGAGCGATGGATTCTGTTATTGTATGGTCGATGAGTAGTGATGTGTTATAGATACTTTGCGTGATCTGGAATATATTTTGGGAGAACAATGGTAAAAATGTGTGGTGCCAATATCTCCCGGCTTCAACTTCACCATAGAGTTGGCGTATTGATTTCCACAAATCGTTGAGGAACTTGGGATAAATACTGTCAAATTGTTTAGGTGGTTTGTATATTATATGACGCTGTGATGGAGTGGATTGTAAGCATGCCTTGGTGACACCGCGGACTTTGATTACGAATCTATCGTTCCTTTTGTGGAGTTGAGTGTCACAAGTAGGTTTTACTGATAGTAGATCTAGGAACGTACTCATTGCAATGGTTGGGGAATTACCAGTGATTATATGACAAAGTGTGGATAGGTTACATGCTCTGAGAAGTCGTGCGCGATGTCTAATTTTTGTGGTGGAGTTGGGGTTGCGTTTGATTTGTAGTACCCATTCGAGTGGCTGTATTTCTTGTTAAACTAGTACATCGGAAATAGAGATTGGTTGAACTACAGAGTTATCAATAAGGATTATTATCTCTTCCTTTTTGGAATTCTTAAATGCATATTGATCGGCTTGGTCTAATGTTTTAAGGGACTTGATAGGTTGTACAGAGGTAAGCTATGTGGTGATTGATATGACATTGGTATCTGTAAATGTTGAGGTGGGTGATAGGTGAATGTAGTCCGAATCAATAATACCGCAGTCAGAAGCTGAAATAGATATTAAAAGTTCGTTGTTGAACTTATTGGTAAGGATGTGGGATTGTCCGGTGGCGTGGAGATGAAGAGGAAGTTGGGTATAGTATGTTAGTGAGGTGGGGAATCTGTGGTTTGAGGAGGACATGGTAAGGTATTTGCCATATTACTGCTGGGAGGTTCTAGCTGATCGGAATCGTTATTTGTAATTTCTGGTGGTATAGTGTATTCTTGAAAGTATGGTCTTACGAGAGTTTCATGTGTTCGAAAAATTCGATTTTTCAATCGGATATTGATCAATGAATGCTTAATTGAAACGATAATACCTTTTTACCAGCATTCTATTCGACGATGAAACCATACGTGTTGATTAGGTGTGAAGGGTTCGGTCGTAAATATGGAATTGGTTAAAGGCGCGGTTAATTACTTGAGATGACTGTAAGACATCTGTTTCCACACGTACATGTTCCATGAGGGCGATTAGTTGTTGGATACTAGTGTCGGAACCAGAGCCAAGTATACGGGGAAGAGTTTCGAATAGAGCGAGGTGTGGAATTTCTTGAATTGTGAGTTCAGAGAAGTTCCAGGCCATTTCTACTTCACAGAGAAGTTGGTCGATGTGTAGGTAAGTATCGCTAGAAACTAAATTGCCCACCATGGCTGAGTTAATGTAACGGTGTGAGCGTACATTATGACCAAGGCTCCAAGGGATTCGGTTGGGATTGGACATAATTGTGCAAGTAGGATGTGAAGTTGATCAGCCATGTATTTTGCTACGAGATTTGTTCCGGTATCGACGACTGTATAGTGTGGGGTGTCGAATATGGAAACCCATCTGAAAAATTGTTTGAGAAATGATGGATTTTCTGAGTTATCGGGTAAATGAGACAGGCGGAGAAGCTTGTCACCTGTGTCAACCAAAAACAATATGTGTTCGTGTTTTCCTTGAATTGTATGGTGCATGAAATTAAGGGTGACCGCAATATTTGGCATTTTTGGCGGGCGTATGGCAAGTTTTGGTGTACGTGGAAGGGGGGCGTTCTTGAGACATGGGTCACAACTTTGACTTCCTTCAAATATATGAAGTTTGAGAGTGGTAGAAAGGCGTCGATCTGACATTTTCTGTCTAAAGAGGTGGAGAAGGGCTCATGGTGACGGATGACGTAGCATTATGTGAAGTTTGGAGACATTCTCAGGGGTCATGTTGGAGGTTTATCCTCCGCGTTCCCAAGGTGGAATGATACGATGTATGGTGTCAGTTGAAGGAGTTGATATTGGAAATGAGAAATGGTGAGAAGTATTGTCGGAGAATGTTGCAGTGTGGATCAGTTTGGACCATTAGTCAGCATGGGAAGGATCTTTGTAAAGAGGCTTGAAATGTAACCAAACGTCGGTGTTGACGATGAGATGGGATTTCGCATTCCATTTTGTAATATGAAAGTGACTGTTGTTGTTTTCACGGAGATTGATATTGAATTCGAGTGCGGTGGCAAATTGGATACGGACTAAGAATGGGATGGGATTTGTGGAAGGAACAAATACAACTTGCCGAAGAATGACATTGAAATCTTTTCCAGGCATGTCGGTAACATGATAGGCGAGTCAGGCCGTGTATAGAGCGTTGGCTTGTTCTCCAGGGAAAGGAATGGGTTTGAAATTTGGAGGGAGAGGTATTGTCTCGATTGTTTTCCATCCAGCTTGATGAATCCAGTCATTAGCACACATTCTTTTTGAAACCCCAGTATCGAGGAGTGTATGTAGATATACGGCAAAAGTGACGGTCATATTTAGTTCTTTCATGGCATCGTTGAGTGAGTGTGTGGTGTTTTTGATGAAATAGGAGTCATGTGGTTAAATGAGGTTGTCACATACGTGAAGTAATTCACATATCCAAACGTCAAATTCTTGGTCATTTTGGTCATCGTTTTCCTGTGATTCCGTAATATATGAAGCAAGTTCGTCAAGTTCGTCGGTGGGATCTGTGTCTACTGATTCAAGAAGAATAATTTCAGGTTATCCGACATCAAGAATTGATTGAAGACGATTGGTATAATTTTGTGTTTTGGACAGTCAAGAAGTCACGAAAAGTGTCCTTCCTGTTGGCATCCCCAGAATTTGAGTTTACCAGATCAGATTTGATTTGGACCAGGTATACGGCGTTGGTTGAAACGGGAATGATTATTCCACGGACGACGATGGTTGAATTGGTTGAATAGATTGAAGGGGCAGAAACGGTTGGGAAGACGGTGATTAGGTGGTGGTGGGGTCTTGGAAAAGAAAGAAGCAACCAAATTCGACAGCGGATTTGTAGTCTGTGAAGGGAATCAAGAATAGTGAGCAGTATTAGAGCCAGTTATACATATAAAATGCGTTGGTGTGGCTGATTGCTTGTACTTGTATCTAGAAGCAGTTTTGAGGAGTTCGGCAAAGTCTCTTGCTGTTTGATTTGGTATGGACGTTTCGTACAGGCTTTTTCACATAGTTCAAATTCAAATATGTTACGAAGTCATTCTATTTTGCTACTGTTATTGCGAAGAAAATCGAGGAGGTCATCGTAATGTTCAAACAAATGTTTGATACATTCGGAGGTAGATTTGGGTTCCGTGGTGTACTTTTGACGAAATGTTTGGTAGGTTATACAATTGGAGACGTTAATTTTACTTTGCTCAATATTGTAGTCGTATAGTATCTTTTTCTTAAGTTCAGAGACGAACTACTGTAAAGATAGATCGGGACGACGGATCTTGGAGGCGACAATACGGGCTTCAGCTAAAAGGACGGATAATACGGTAGCGACCTGAAATTCTTCTGGAATGTTTGAGGGGATCCATTGGTCAAGAATTGGTTGAATATGAGCCACGAATGGTTGATATTCTTCTCCAGTTGGACGAAACTTTTCAGGAAACAAGATGGAAATTATCTGAATACTTTTAGAAAATAGGGCTTTTTAACGAAAGTATCAGTGCTTGTAGAAGGTAGGTCATCTGGAGAAGGTATGGCAGGAAGCGGTTTCTTTCCTTCCAAGGGTGGGGATGGAAGAGGTTTTGATTTTTCTGGTACCATGGTTTTATGATGATTTCCATCATCGGGTGGAATGGGTATCGTGGGATCATCGATATGAACGAATCCACCGAGGGAGTTTTGAATGGCACGAAGTTTAGTACAAGGTGTACGAAGGCGCTGTAATAAACAGAAGGAAATGAAAAGTTTTAAAAAAACATCCTGCCAGATTTCAGAGTTACATTAAGATGTTGGAGTGGCCAACATAAAATGCGATATCGTCGGAACGTTCAATATTCGTGAGCGTTCAATATTCGTGGCATACTATGCCAGTATACTAGTAGTTACGAAAATCAAATTCGAGGAAAGCGACGAAAGATGGAGTGATTGTGGAACCATTTGGTATTGTCGGAGAAATATGTTTTGCGACCTCACGGATATGGACACAAGGCCAGGTATAGTTATCGAAGAGATCCTGCGGGCGTTTTAAAAAGTTCCATATGTCGGTAATGATCTTGGAAGTTTGTTTGGAGAGTTCGGAGGATGTGTCAGTGTTGTCCAAGTGCGGGTAGTGGAGCTCGAAGAAGTCATTTTTCAACGGCAGTGTGAAATTAATTGAGCTTAATAAAGTGATATGTAATCGTTCTAATTTGAAAATGTCGATGTAATTAGGTGAGGAACGTTGGTGGTTCAAGTAGGTATATATTGTTGGTATGTTTAGAAAAAAACTGATATTTGGTTTTCGGGGGTTTACGAACCATCCAAAAATCAATTTGAAGAAGTCATCCACCCAACCACCAACCAAAGCACATACCGACCAACCCCAGTGGGGAGGGTAGGTTGGTGACTTCTTCAAGTCAGCGTTGCTTTCATGTAATGGATAGCAGTTTATTACTAGAAAAGATAGAGAAGAGAGGAATGGAAAAAGGGAGATAGGAAAATGTAGAGGGTTTATATAGTAGTGTAGCAAGGAGCAGAGCGATAGCGCGTGGTAGGGCAGCGAGGGGACAGCGAGGCGGTATCATGTAATGTCTCTTGTCAGTGTTGTTTTAAGTTCTCTTGTAAGAGCCCTTATAACAGATGTAATCCTTGTTTAGGGATGACTTGGCAGAACACACATAGTGGGTCGAAATTATTAGTGCGAACAGCGGAGCTGTGGGATGCTATTACTGTACGTGAATGAAATGAAAGGAGGAGACGAGGTTGCATAGTAATCATGACGTAATAACATGGAATGACGTCAAATTTCAGATTGAATTTTACATCTGTGCAGGATAAAATCTCGGACGAATTTCTATTAGGGCCATTTCACGATCAGTATGGGAGCATCTTATCTAAGCCACAAATTCTCAATACCGCCTACCTCACCCCTAAAACTCCTAAGTAAGGTGCAATTCTACCATATGGTCGAGTATTTCAACGTCTCCCACACTGATCGTGGAATTTACCTCATACTATTGTTCAAGAAAAATATCAAAAACAGAAAGTTGTTCTTATGCAGTCCTGTCTTGATGGAGAAAAATGCATCAGAAACGACGAAGGAGATATGAAATAAACGAGCTATCATCAGGCATTGAATGGAGATAGGAGCATGAATTGGATATCAACTTAGGTTGGTATTTTGTTGTCTTAATGATTATGGAAACCATGCCAACCACGAAAATATCAACAAAATGTGGTATGTAACGGTGTATGTGTGCTGACTCAAAGCAATGGGAGGAAACGCTGCGTGCTGGAGAATTCTCCATATGCTGTTGATTGTGGAGAAATGGTACATGATCTATTCTTTATCAATGAGACATCTGCCAAGACGGAAATTATGCGTTACCTGCGAACGAAAACTTCATCATCATCTTCTTCCCTGTCATCTGAGTCATCCCCTTCATAAGTTACCATCACAGATGCAGGCAGTGGTGAACAAACCACCTCAAGTCACCGTTATTTTTACGGTTGTGCATCGGATGGTGTCACCCATTGTTATTTTTTTTGCAAGAAGGTAAATAGATAAAACTTTGACCTGAGCCGTGCCTCTCACTCACACCTGAACTTTGTTGTTCCTATACCAAGAAACGTGGGACGTTCACCCATTGATGTACAGTTTAAAAAATGAGACGCGATACATTTCGTACACTCTTTGTGGCACAACCCGGAATTTTTTGTTCTTAATAACACAGAGTGCACAATTTTCACTAAGACAACATACAAGTCGCGTCGGTTTTAACAGAAATGAAGTGTCTGCCGAGGAACCATGTACAAAATTCATAATAAATCTAACTTCGGTCGCATCGGACCGAACTCTTAATTCCATCATATAGCATTCAATAGGGTACTGTATTCAATGGAATAACTGTATTAATTTCATTTTTTTTTCATTTGGAAAATTATAAAGTAGAAAGACTTCCACACCTATCTACCCGTTCTCTCGAGGGAAAATCATCTCTTAAAAAGTAGAAGCAGAACTTTAATGATGCTACTTATTATTGTTATTACATATTATTGTATGTGGTACGTGTAGCAACATGTAGAGAAAGAGAGGTCTCAAAGAAAAGAGAGAAAATTAATATAAAAATACAAGTAGACATTGAGAAAAAAATAGATTAATGAATAAAATATGGATGCATTGGACCTCAAGCAAAAGAAAAGAGAAGATCTCGTACTCCCCCGTGCTTGTGGCCATGGGAATTTTCATGAGAAGTGGGTTCGGATGATTGGGCGGCTTGTACGACATATTTATGGCGAGTAGGCGGTGAAGGCTTTGTTAGTAGATCAGAAAAATTGTCTGAAGTTTGGATTCTTGTAACGTTGATCGTTCGTGTTTTGGGGTGGTGATGAAGGCGGTGATGTTTAACATCAATATGTTTCCTTCTTTTTTCCGATGTGTCTTGCAATGGAGATGACACCATTGCTATCGACAAAGAACGGCGTTGTTTGCAGTGATGAATAAGTGACTTCTGATATTAAAAATCTCATCCAAATGGCGTCCTGTAGTGATTTGATGGCTGCCACATACTTATCCTTCTTCGCATTTGCCAAGCGCTACGGGAGCCTGTTTTTGAGTTTCCAGTATATCGGTGTCCCGAAGGACGTGGAAATTTTGGCAGAGGTGGTGTGGCGGTCAGCAGACTCATAGTAGTCTGAGTACGAGTAGAATTTGAGTGGGTGGTCATCATTACCGCGAAAGGTAAGGCCAGTATGTGATGTGTCATTGAGATATCTTACCAGATATTGGAGTAAATGCATAAGTATTTTTGTCGTATTGGATATAAACTTGGCTAGTCGGCCAGTGGCGAAGGAAATATCTAATCGGGTACCGTCTGTGAGATAGAGAACATCACTCATTGCACTCATGTAAAGTAGAGTTCTTTTTCTTTTGTGTTAAATTTCTAAAGCTGTGATTCATCATATGGGATAAGTTTACAAGGTATTGGTCTCTGACGAGAATTTTGAATCGTGAAGGTTACGCTACTTTGCAACTGTGGATATGGGGAGGGGTTGGGAGAGTGTGATATTACCATTAGGGTTACAGTTCATCGACAATCATAAGAATGATGATGGTAGCCCTAGATTCTGGACTGTGTATTTTACGTGAAGCTGAAAATGGTTGTGGTGGGACGGTTCAGTGATAGGAAAGTCATCTATGGTCACAGAAATGAAAATGATTCTATTAGTTACCGATTTGTAATATATGCATGGGTACGCTTGGGACTGAATATAGTTATCAGATGTGAGATGCGTGCGTAATGCAGTCAAATAGATATTACCCGCAGTATAGGTTCATTCTGAATATTCCTCATTCGCATTCTGCATAGGTAATTGTGCCATCTGGTAGACGAAGTTGCTTGACGTACACAGTATGGTTTGGGTCGTATTCAAATATGTATATGCCGACGAGATGTCGATGAAGGGAATTGGATTTTTGTGTTTGCGAGCGTGTGATAATATATGCAGGGAAGATGTTTTGTCAGCGGCGAAAGTACTAATTTCGTCAGGATTGTAGTGGACCTGTGGTTTCATCATGTCACCACGGATCGCACATCTTTCATTTCTTGCAATGATGCCATCGTAAAGTCTCTTGTAGCCGTACGTCTTTGTTAGACAGATATATTAGCGGAATTTGATGTCATGGGGTGTGCATTTCTTGGGGGAGCCATGTAATGACCTTGTTCCTGTTAAGTTGATTTATTTCATTGTCTTGTGGCAGATGTCATAGTTTGTCATCTGGGTACTAAAGTGTTTGGTAGTATGATTGGGGTGGGAGGATATCTGCGGATATTCATTTCGGATTATTAGGTATATGAAAGGAAGGATAGGCTGATTCGGCGACATGAGCTCGATGCAGTGCTGGGTGGTAAGGTTTGAAGTCGACGTCACGACAAAACTTTTGTCGTGACGTCTACCTTGAAAGTTGTCCTGTTCTTGTGTAAAAGCAGTACTGTATACTGAGAGTTGGAATTATTGTACAAAAATCTAGCTGGCCATGAATGTGACATTAATTTCTTTTCGGTGGCACTGGAGTCCACTATTGTGCTGAGAGTGCCAAATGGAAATCAAAAATAGGATGAGAATGGCATTTGTGGTTGCCAAAGTGTCACCGGAGGAAATTTTGTTTTGGAATGAGGAATATGATTCGACTTACATGTGGCGTCCAACCGTGCAAAATCCCAAAATGTGTTGGGCAGTCGGCTGTTGGCCAATGAATAACATGCAACGTTACAGAGTGTGTGATTGATTCGCTCAGCCTTGGAATTAGACTGGGGTTGGTGTGGTGTGATGGTGGTCTGTATTGTACCGTTGTTGGTGAGAAAAGAAGAAAATACGTTTGACACATATTCACTGGCATTATCGCTATGAAATATGGAGGGGGGTTTACCATGCAGGTTTGTAATGAAATTTACGGCCTGAGGTATGACTTTTGCTAATTTAGATCGGGACTGAATTGTTTTCGCGATGAAATACCTAGAGGTCATGTAGATAAAAGTCACTACGTGTTTGTGATTCCTGCCGGAGGGAGAGATGGGGAATATCTTGTCGCTGCCCAAATATTCACAGGGGCGTGAGGGTGTGTGAGAGGATTGTCTATGCGGAGATCGGGAAGCTTTGCCGTGAGCAGACCCAAAAAAGTGATCATGGTGTTATCTGGGATGCGAATTCAGGAAAGATCTGGATACAGTCCGGACTGTATTCATACACCGCTCCCTTACTCCGACAGATCATGATCTGTTTGAGTAGGCGCAGCGGTGCATGATTGAATCATAGGTGCAAGGACATTGTCCTGTTGAGAGATGTGGGTGATGGTATGTAGAATGATGTCGAACTGTTTAATCGTTCGAGAATTGATGATGATGATTTATTTGGTGCTACTGGTGGTGCCGATTGTCTTGTTTTAGGGATGTGACTGCCATGAAAGGTTGTGACGGGCAGGAAATTTTCTGGGTGATGGTGAGAGGATACTGGGGAAGTTGGTGGGATGGGATAATTTCCCTGCACGATTTTTTTGCAGCTATGGTTCAGGTTGGACCCGGAAGGAGTCGGACGAGGAGTTAATAAGCGGTATTAATTTAGTTGCCATCGTGCAATTGGTTTCGTCATGTGAAAAAATCGAATGGCGGTGACATTCAGAATGTAGGCAAGGGTTTTCTTGTGCGGAAATATTACCATTTGTTGTAATTATGGTGAGGGGTCAGGATTGTGTGATTATCGCTGGGATTTTGGTGGCGGTCAGTAAATGAAGAGGATGAGTTTGTGGTGACAATTTGGAAGCAGGACGAGAAGTATGAGTGGGTTGGGCGGAACTGTCGATGATTGACATACTTATTGCTCCATCTTCTTCCTCAGAACTGTTAAAACAGATAAGTTATCGTCAGCTGCTGCTTGCGTTGGTGCTAGAGGATGATTCTTCATGTCTCTGTCGTGAGCGCCAGTAGTTCTAAGAGGAAGATTTGAAGGTCGTTTAAAACGGCGACGATATTGTTGTTCAAGTACTACTGCTGGTGGTGGTGGTTTGACATGAGATTTAAGGGGGGAAAACGTTTGGACCGAGGTGGTGTAACTCGTGGTTTGAGTAGTTGTAAGGGAGACCAAACTTCGCAGCATGAAAATAACAGAATTTGGTGGGGAGGCGTCTTTAATTTACATGGTTAGTATGTATTGATCGAGATGGTTAAGCTAATGGCGGGGGAAAGGATGGTGCGAGGTGGGAGGTGTATTTAGCATTCTTTTCAAGGGACTAAATAGTGGTAAGAACTTCTTGTATAGATTTAGGCATGTGTAGGAGCCAAAATGATATATGGTCCGCATATGTGACGTCATTGGAAGTCCTTTGATCATATTTTTTGTCGTAATTTGCTCATTCTCAATATCGGAGTATTGGGCGATGGTCATGTTACCACGAATTTTGAAGTGGGCGTCAACATAGTTTTAGGAAAATTCATAGTTTTCTCGGATTTAATTGACAGATTTAGTTTCGAGTGTGTCGTGGTCAGCAACCATCCAACGTTCTAGTTTGCTATGGACAGGTTGGATGATGAGGCTTGAATAACGAGGGGTTCTTGGTGGGAGTAGGACAGAGGATACTGATTTGGGCAGTGAATACATAATCAAGCTGGTCATTTCGCTGCAACGCAGTGATGAATGGGATCAAAAGTATAATTAATGTCCTCAATTTGAGGAGTTATCTGAAGAGTGTCGGATTCACACTGGATCCCCATTATCCAGGGGATAATATTGTCGGGATTCAGTTCGGGAATAGTCGGGATGTGAGTCGAAATCTGATATTGACCAGACGTTGGGGGTAGCCACTGTTTGTCGTTCAGAGCAAGAGGTAAGAATATATCAATTGAAATTCTTGTCGTGTCACTGTTCAGAGAAGCGGTTGATATATTAGTACATTATATGTGTGGGTCGAGATATGATTAATATGTTGAAATTGAAGTTGAATATTAGTCGGGCGCAGGAAGTGGTACGAAGAAGGACCCATAACCTGTGGTGCGAGAAGATCGATGAAGGGACTGCTAATAGATCTAGGTTAATAACTCCATCTAACACTGTAATAGCATTAAAGAGTTTAAAGCGTAAACTTGTACTGTGCCGCATTTTATTGTATGTGGTACATGTAGCTACAGTAGGTAAATAGAGAAGGTCTTACAGTGAAGGTACCGGAACAGCTGAACAGCATCACAGTGATCTCATGCCTTAGTTTCCCTCATCCTCACCATATATTTTTAGTCTACGTCTATTGAGATACCTAGGTTGCCGAATCATCCAGTTATGATAACTAGAACTGTCTCATTTTCTTGGAGTTTCTAATCTATCACCTTAAGGTAACGTCATATTCATAGAAATGCATAGTGAGGATATGAATCAACAACTACAGAAGTTTTGTGAGCTCCGTGAGACTCATGAAATGCTAACGCCAGAATCAACAGAAGTAGCGGTGCATCATATCAGTTAGAGACGTGCAACCGCCCATTAACAGATACATGAAGAAATAGTAGGAATGGAAGTTATTGTTTTCGATGTTGGGCCTTTCCCCAGAAAGGAGTCAAGGACTACATGATCAAAACGCGGGAAAGAAAACAGGAACGTTTAACAGTAAAGTGTAGTCCCAATCACTCATGGCGCTGTACGAAATATTGCGGATGTGTATGTTGATATACTTCGAGTTCGTATGCTGTATGGCTGACGCTCGTTATAGTTCCACTAAATTATAATGTACAAACTTCCCCCGCGTCTCAAATGAGTCACAGTCGCTCGACGATCGATGATGAAGTAAATCCCTTTGATTTATTATCCCGTCTAGCTTCACTCGTCTATTTGTATCTCAAAATTTGTATCGCTTCCTCTTGCATCTAAACAATTAGAATTTACCGACTACAACTGAGTGTAAAACCTTCACTTGTATTGGTCAATGGCCAGATTATTTGTTGGTCACGGTAATATTGCCATCGAAATTTTATTGTTGCCCAAGATAATTAACAGTAATAATCCTTCGTATTTGAGGTGAGAAAACTTACCCCATGGTTTAGACTGGCTTCGAAGCATTAATTATTCTCACTTATGAATTGTTCAATTTCTTTTTTCAGAGGCGTTCCACTAATCCTAATCTTTGTTAGATAATCTTGTGGTAAGCTTCGGACTTCTTAGTATCAATGATTGAAGTCATCGAGATTGATTTCTCATCGCCAAAACCTCTGTATTTTACCGTCACAAGTGTCTGTCCTTATTGTCTCTTCATTTCTTCGAAGCCATCGACGAAACATTTTTCGCCTCCTGATATCCGAGGTTCTTCTTGACTTATTCTGTTATTTCGAGGTCTTTGTCCTTAAAGCACTTGATCCGCGAGCCGTGAACCACGCTTTTGTTTCCGATCATCATATCCCTTAACTCGAATAAATAATTCGATACCACCCTTATTACGTTCTGTGTGCCAGTCAATTGTAATGCCATTTTTTTGCGCACGCTGTGCACTGATATCCTTCACAGGAAGAAATAACCTACGTCTAAGTTCGCCTCTTTTATTCCCCCTTTGTGAATTAAATGCACGAACTCTACGGGATTTAGTTTGTTCCACATTTTACCAGATTTTTTATCGATTTCTTGCAATGTTTTGCCAAGCTTTCCACCTACATGATCTACTTGGCTTTGATCATCTAGATTTCCACGAAGTCATACTCGTCATTTACGTTCATTTTTGTCAATTCCAAATTGTTTCGCTTATCTTGCCCTGTGAATACCGTTAATGGTGTTCTTCCTCCCAAAAGTTCCAACAAGGTGTTGTTGAGTGCGGCCTACACTAGCGGGATTGTGCTTGGCCATGTGGTAACCTATAGTTTTAATTCTGACATAAATGTCGGAATGGTCCTTGCCATTTGCCTATTGACTACTTACTGTCCTGTTCAAACATGGACAGTAAGGGAGTGTGAAGTGATACGTGCACCTAAATCATTCCCTCAGTTTCTTCATGACCGTATTTTTAAAGGTTCCTTGATCCGGCACCCAATTCCATAAAATGATGAACACCCCGAACGAGTCCAACAACGCGTCTGCTGCAATATGAGAATACGCTTCTATACATATGCACAGCCATGTATATATGAGCTAATATCGTCTTTAATCACCAATACATACTCACCCATCTTTGATCCTTCCAATAAGAAAAAAGTCAAAATGAATGCCCTAGTTCTGTTTTATTTTGTGTATGGAATGACTAATAAGCCGTGGAACTCTCCTCTTCTATCTGTTATGCAGTGCAGACAACAGTCCAAAAAGAAACCTATTTGTTCGACCATGTCGTCCATACATATTCATATGATATATTAGCGACTGTAGTGGTTTTTTGCATGGTTCCCTGCAATTCCACAGTGTGTCGCTATCATTATACTTAGGATCAATTCCATTTTAGACTTCGGAATACATACCTTCCCATCCATTGTTCACAGTCCATTCAACAACACGCCATTGGCATGTTGCTCTTTATTCTCCTGTTCCTGATATTTTAGAATATTTAAATTGGTTGGCCAATCAAAGTCATTTACCTTAATGTTTATTGGGGCCATTCGTAATACTGCCAATTTAATTCTCGCTTCATTTCCTCCCAGTGGACTTCCCAGCGGGTCAGTAAATAGGCACAGACAATTCTGTGACCGTCCATGAATTCTACCAAATTGCTAAAGAAGGAACGTTTCAGCACCCACCTCATAAGATTGTGTGCTACTTATAGGTTTAGTCATCGTTGGTTCCCGTTTGAGTTTAAAATGTAAATTACGTTTTCATGGTCCGCGAAAATGTGGGTACCTCGCGCGGCTGTTAAACAGTGTAGACGTACCATTAATTCGACGACTTCGAACTCTTCTTTTTGGAAAATACGCCATCCTGTTGAGTGCCCGTTAAATGATCCTGATAAAACTCTAGTGGTTCGTGATCTTGTTCGTCTACTTCCCGAATCATGTTTCTGTTCTTATTTGTGTAAACGCTGATGCCAAATGTGCTTCCAACGCATCGATGAAAAGACAAATGCCGTAGTAGACTTTCAAATGTGCTAGTTGTACTGGTTTTTTATATGTTTCTTGATCAATTCTAGACTAGAATTGTGTGTGTCCTCCATAATTGGGTCAGTATGATTTGTGATACCTTCTTCTTTGTTCGTTTCTCTACTTTTTCGTAGCAATCTTCGAGTATCTTGTGGAGTAGATCGATTATGGTGGCATAATTCGGTTCTAATCTAGTTCGATGCACACAAACATTGTTGCAAGTCGCCGGCGGTGTGTGGGTTTTTCATGTTCTGTAAAGATTTCATATGGCGAGGATCGAATTGTAAGCCATTTTGATTGATCATCCTACAACAAAACTTTGCAGATGATTTGTACACCTCAAATTCTATGCCGTGAATTTTGAAGTTGAATTGTTCCCACGTGTCGAAGAAAACTTTTTGCATCTGTTTCAGTTTTTTCACGTTGTCCGTGTGAAGTAGAAAATCATCTAACCCTCGAATCATCAAATCGGTGATCTCTGCAATACCTCAGATATCACTAACTGAAAGTGATGACCAGAATCAGTTGATCCTTGTAATATTCTGTTCGATGTGTATGTTCCTATTGGAGTTTTTATTGACATGACTTCCTGATATTCGATGTCGAGCGGTATCTGCCAGTAGGCATGACACATGTCGATTTTTGCGAATACCAAACTCTTTCCAATGGATCTGCACGCAGTTTCCAAGTCAGGCATAGCAGAGGCTCGCTTTTCACAAAAAATAGAGCCTTGGCTATGCTTGACTTGCCTGACCAATAGTATTGAGTTTTGATCATATTATCATATTATAGTACTACTGTAACAATGTACTAAATAATTAAAATTTCGGAAATAAAACAAAAAAATCGACACTGTGTCCGAAAACAGTCCCGAAAAAGGGTAAAATTTTACCTTAATTTTCGGGAATTTTTGGTAACCGAAAAAAAAAGATTTCGAAATTTTTCGATAATTCAAGTTACAGACGACATTGCTGCCTGATCAGGATTCGTACACAATTTGGTACTGCTTTATGGCTATCTGGGATGTGCCATATCTTGGGGTTCCATATAATCTCCGGGTTTACCAACCTAAAGCCTTTCAGTCCAATTCCGAGCATTAGCAAGGTCCCTTGGCTGTAATCTTGTTCCTATTGTGGTTGAAGCACACTGGTCTACAATTGTTGAAAGATACCACAATCATATAGGCCGAATCGTAAAAACTACTCGTTTATCATCCTTCCACAACACTCAAACATTAATTGCATATCGAATTACCGATTTCTGAAGAATTATAAATTGCTAAAGAACGAAATTGGTGAAGTTTATTTGGAGATTCGCAATTTTTGCATTTTTTCAAAGCAATATTAGGTAAATACGGACCTAGTACTGTGAAAATTGGTTAAAGTGAAATATCAGTACGGTGGACGTATGCATGGTTAAATTATGGACGGGAAAAGTGTGTAAAGTCAATATTCTTACAGTGAAAAGTATGTAAAGTGAAATATTAGTACGGTACAGAATGTTTTCTTCGTACTAAATATGTGTATCAATCCATTTGAAAAACTGAAATTTTCCTTTTTTGACCGTGTGGAGTTGCACATACCGCTGTACACGTCTCGTTCTCCTCTTCATAACCATCTGATTTGATTTTAAATTAGGAAGGATTTAAATATTTATTTTTTAAATTTGAGTAGCCTTGTTCAGATGTTCAGTTCAGCGTAATTCATTAGGAGCAGAGATATCGTTGAAACAACCAAAGTTTTTTTGTCGTTCACCATCATTTATTTCGTTCCCAAAAGACATATCTGTCACCACAATGCCTGCTAGTCCAGACATGGAACCAGAAAATAGTCACAGAACCGCCGATGACGTACAACTCTCTTCTCAGGCCATAAAAATAGGGCTGAGGACGTAAGTGATATCGAAGACGTGAAAAACTTCACTGAAAACGATGCTACTATGCACTTTTCCACCTTTACTTCCAAGTGCTCATGGACACTACAGTGCCGTACATCACATTTAAAAGAAATGGCTGTCAGCTCCAGAGTGCTAAAAGAACAAGAAAGAGTAAATTCTGTCAATTTCATGCTTCTTGCACTATCCACGCAGCCATTATTGAGAAATGGTTTGACTTTATGAGACTCTAAACGTGATTGGCATCAAAAAAGTTCACACGAAGAATCTACCTCTAACCTGACTACCCAATCCATTTACGCAATTCGTGGTCAGTGACTTTCTCAAAATTTCTTTTCTTCTGTTGTCCAGATGTATCCTATGGCGATAGACGATCACGCTGTGATCGTGGCAACTTCAGAGACTGCGCCAATGTACAAACCACCGCTGTGGGATAGCAGGATAGGTATCCACAAACCGCAAACAACTGTTTCTCTCGTTTTTTGGATCTCTATACTGAAGATCACGCTCAGTTGTGTCTAATAGGTAGATTTTATTAGCAGAGCTTCCAGTGATATGGCTATAACGTTCTGCCACAAAGAAAGATGTGTATGTAAGGTACAAAGACATGTGTAAAAGCATGATGGATTACCTTTTCGAGAATCCATCTTCTACAACAAGTGCTGCTATTTCATATGGACTTCTGCGGAAAGGATCTTTCCAAAAAGTTCGGATATCATACCGGCCTACATTTTGCATGAATAAACCAGGTAGCGACTTTTGCGACAGGTGCACCAACCTCAAAAATAATGCACAAAATTCTACAGATCCAGAAACTACAGAGACAGTTTTCTCTACTCTTCAAAAGAACCGCGATGATGCTGATGGAGAGTTTAAGTACTACAAGATGTTGCAATATTCTAGTCGCAAAGAACTCCATGGTCCAGTTTTGCACCTCGTATTTTATTTCGACAAAAATGTGCTGCTTCCTCATCTACTTCGTCA
>JAULBU010026055.1:0-17753 GCA_032358235.1 Odonthalia washingtoniensis
GAATCGCAACACCTCACATTCCCGACACTTGAGTACCCCTCCCAAATGGCTCAACGGGAATGTAAACAAGTTCCCCATATAACAGGACTGACACCCAAGGACTCTTACCATCGTAATATAAATTACGAAAGGCGTCAGTGAAAGAAAATTCGGAACACCTGAAAGGAAAGGTGTCAGTGAAAGGAATGTCCTCACAGATGTGACACTTGTAAAATATTTCACTGTACGACAGATAAGGAAACATTCCGTTGCGCCCACATCTCACCGTTTTCCGAGATCATGCCGTCCCACTTTTCCATATGTTAATAAACATTCGCAAAGAACCAAAATAGTTTCCTATTCCGTAAACGGCTCACCGCATTTTCCATTTCTCCGTGTGTTTATTAACTTTCCTTTACCGCGTCGTTTTTTTGTTTCCTTTACCGTGTTTTAGAGCAGTGTTTTCTAATTTTATTCTACCGTGTCCTACGTTCTACTATTTTATACGAAACTGGCGTTTCAATGCGATGAATGAAACGATCAAAAAATAGGAGTGTTACGATGCACCCCTGTCAAAAAACCGAACTATATCCGGGATAGAGTTGGAAAGGAAATGGAATTTATTAACGTGAAGAGCGCTATTACGTTGACTGAAAAACAAGGGATACAACTGACAAAATTCGAAGCTATTGTCGATTATTTATGCAATTCGCTGAACTGTGGCGAATCCAAGTTTCCAGATGCAAATTGGATGAAATTGTTCTGTATCACCTGGTAGAATGTAAAGAATCTATCAGGTATGGGGATAACTCCGGTGCATGGATACATGAAGGTCTAAGCTGTGCCCAATATGACAAAATTATAATGGGAGCTGCGCTTGATGATCTTGTATGGGAAAAAATGTATCAGTATGTTCGACTCTGACTGGGCAAAAACTGACCGGGATGTGGAACATACAAAGTTCTGGTGTGATGAGCGGGGAAGATGAAGAAATTATGAAAGTAGATGTTAAAATGGGTGATAGCGAAGGTCTCCCAAATTGCGATTTGAGAGGGTCTTCCAATCCATGTGAACAACATTTTCTGAATGGAATTGAAATGGCGGGGCACGACACCAATTTTCTGGAATCGAGTGATGCCATTATATTCGTTCCTGTGTGTTTAAGAAGACACTGGGCTGTAGTAACCATAAAAATATGGTAAATGGAAAGGGGGAATTGCATGGGGTGACTGTCTGTTCATATGTAACGAACAGGGATAGGAGGTGAACACGATATTAGAGTGTGTGTGTAATGCCATAAAAAACTGTATCGTACAATTTCATGGAGTTGTATTGAAAAAATGAATTGGATGAAGGATGTCCTTAAAGTTGGAAATCAAAAGGATGGAACTAGCTGTAGGATGTACGTAATTTGCAGTATTAGGAAATTCTGCAATCATAAATCGATTGTCCCAGATCTTGATTTAAAATCGTAGTAATCGTTGAATGCAGATACGGTAAGGGATGTAGCAATTAATATTTATGTAATGTATGTGCTACAATGTTTTTGTAGGAATGACGGTGTCGTTTCTTATCATGAAGTCACAAAATTTCGGGGGAAGCAATTGAAAGAAGATGTGGAAAGGGCTGTTACAGATGACAATCTTCCACAGATGGGACAAGAAAACGAACATTATGGACCTGTTTCTGAAGTTCCAAAGCAGATATGGTCCCATTCCGTACCTGGAACATTTTCCAATATTGAAAAATCAAGTAGGAGGCGTACTGCAAGAAGAAGGTCTCATAGTAGGAAAAAGAAAGTGGGGGAGGGCAGGTGTTGCATATAGCCCGAGTTATTGAAGAATTCTGTACAAGTGAGAAACGGGTGAGAGATTGGACGGATAGTCAAGAAAGTAGGCATCTGACGGAGTACAGCCGTGTTGCTACTATTGAAACTACAAAATGGTTCATGGATGCATTTACTGGGGTGAAAATGTTAGAATCTGAGATGGAGGGTACGCACATTACATGCATGATTCAGATGTAAAAGTGGTCGGGTCTGCAAGAGCATGAAAAATTGCATGAATAAATAATTGGACTGTCAGTTGTTAAACCAAGTATTGATGTTGGGGGAATAATAGAGAAGGTGAGGGAAAATTTGAAACGTTTGAGATGTGTGCTGAGAGGTGAAGGGAAGAGAATATTTGTCTCGCTATTGAGGTATGACAGTAGTGGTGCTACGAATGTCGAAGGATTTACGAACAAGGAGAGGAGAGCGGATCTGCTGATGAAACGGATTGCATAGTAGATATATGAGGTGCCGTGATTTTGTGAATTGTGTATCGGATGTGCATAAGCTGGCAGTGTAAATGTCAATGTTCTTCCTGTTTCATTTATATTAATTACTGCTCCACTTGTTAATTTATCTAATAATCGAATAAATAATATTTCACTAGGTGATAATCCAGGTGATGTTGAATCCGTATATCAAATATGCGTTAATCGTATTGGTGCTGATGATAATGTCGATAATACTAACTGGTAAAGTAGATTAAGGTGAACGTTGGAGCGTACAAACGAACGTCTCATTGTAATCCACACATCATAGTTGCAAGTGACTGAGTAGCAAAAAACATGCCTTTAAGGCAAGAAAAGTTGTACTTATCAATAATTTTATCAGACCATGCTTCACTTTAAGGATGACTAATGATGGAAAATGGGACTGTTACTGGGAAGTTTTGTGAACACACATGTGTGATCCGATTCCAAGGACTGAAGTTCGTCATAGATTGCAGTTTTCCACTGGAAACGTTTTAGAGAACTGAGTGCTGATTAAGAGATGGTGTATCATCCGGAAGGTTGTTGACGCAGCTGTGGAAATATTTCGAGGAAAGTGGAGTTTGAATGCCTTGACGCTCTGATTTGTTCAAACCACGACCAGAGTCATTGATAGAAACTTTTTGGGAATTATTCATTTCAGATTCGGATAGTGCGGCTCGGTTTGAGCAACAACATTTACAGCACCGTCAAGAAGATTATTATCATCATTAACTTTATCACAATTATCACTTCCTTCATCTCAAGCACAATTCACTTTTCAAACAGTGAGCAGTTGAATGTGATAATTATACCGAATGGCCCTCAAGTGGTGCACTATTTCTTTACGAAAGCGTCTGGGTCGTTCCCACTCGTTGCTTGCGGGGGATGTATGAACGAGCGGTACGTCATCGTGGCGACTCTGACAACCAGAATGAGAATAGAATAACAAAGAGAAACGGTAAGGATGATACAATGATAAGACAACACCATCGGTGGAGTCCACTAAGAACCCACGCCGACCCGATATTACAGGCATATTCAGTGCTTTGGATGAGAGATTCAGGTTCGCCACAGGGCAGGAGACTTTGCGGTATGAATCCGAAACACGATGTTGATAAAACACTGATTGTACTGTAATTAAATGCAAAGAGCTGTAACTGACAGGAAGAACTATAATTTATTTTTTAATTTACGAAAATCTGAGAATTTATTTTGAAAACACGGTCAAAGCCATATAATGCCGTTCGATTTTTGGCATCTTTCGGGCACTGCTTAAAATATGGAAATATTAGGCAGTTACATATCAATGTTCCACGTGTAACTGTAACGACATTGCATGCTACTGAATTGCAGAACGAAAACTTGGGTCCTTGTTAGAATTATTCTGTTAGATACGCCGTAGACGCTCAGTTAAATTTCCTTCCTTCGATGGGAAAACAGACTGAAAAAGGTCGGATAAAGATGTACAGGGAACTGAGCGGTGAGGTAGAACTGAGAATGGAGTAGATTTTGGATTCGGTATATTTCGCGGCCTTTTCCAGTAACGTTCTCCGTTACAGACCGCTTTCGTTTCATTGACCCTCTATAATGTCCCCTTCCTGTATCAGGGTTCCCGATTTATGGAACAACCCCTCTCAACATATGTATCTGGGAATGGTTACCGGACTTGTTTTGGATGTCTCCCGGAAGAGGGACAGCAGATATCGTACCTTCTGTTCCATTCCCGAATAATATTATATTCCCAGAAGCAATAGGTTTCGCACCTTTTCGCATCTATTCCATATAGGAATTCATGAAACCATCCATACAGAAAGCCCCATCCCGGAAAGTAGATTCTGCTAAAGATATTACGCAATAAAACTTTTATTTCAAAGCATGATAATTTTTGACGGTTCCCTTTCTTCATAGACTGAAATAGCTTCGTTTCCCTCTGGGTTTTCTACAGATGGAAGTTGTGCATTATATTTCCACCGCAGGCTGTCAAAATGTGTAGAATATTCAGAATTATCCCGGAGCCAACTTGGCTCCGGGATAATTCCAGCATTGAATACTAGTGTAATTGTATTGGTTCGGACACATACCCGTCAACCAGTCTCAAAGAAGTATAAAAAGTACATTTCACAGCAGCATATGTCCTCACATCTCGAAGTACACAAACAATGTACCTACATGGCATACCTCCTGTTACAAAGTCATTACAATCGCATCTATGCTGCACACACTGTTTACCCGTCTCATCTTCCTAATTTTCAAATATGATGTCTTTTCTTCGAGAGAATAGGTCGGTATGAATGACCTCATCTTCATTATGTTTAGCACTACCCTCTACTTCATTGTCAGTCGTACGGTATTAATCTATCACCAACCCAATCCGCTCCATCTTGGGAATTGTTTCTTCGCAAATGAAAAACAGTTCTCGTAATTGGTGGGTTGGAATCAATTGTTGATTGAATGTGAGCGCTGATTACGTAGAAGCTAGACGGTTCAATACAAAAATTCCAAAACTTTTGAATTGCTTATTTCGTGTAGATTTTTTTAAGAGCATCGCATTCCTCATGTGATTTGAACAACCGACTGGCACAGAGTAGAGATGCTGATTCTGATTTCACAGATGAGTCTGTAACTTCTTGCTGTTGGAGACGGCGTTATGAGATTTCATAGATCTTTTCAGGAATTTCCGGGAACGAAATATTCGGATCCAGTACCTTCCTCTTGTACTCGGAGTTTGCAAACTCCGTGTATCCTGAGCCTTGGAAAAAGAATCGCAACCCACATAAAGTTCTGCTCCCCGAAGTTATTTTAAGTTTATAGTACACGAAATACGATAAACGATACAATCTCAGAGTGTCGGAAGCTGTCCCAAACCACTTCAAACTGACTTCTGTACGGCAATTTTCGAACTCGGTTAGGGACCCACTGTATCGCATGCGATACAGATCACGTTCCATTTCTCGTATCTTTCTAACCCTACGCTTCGAAAGCAGAAAAATTGCAAAATTTCTTTTCTAACTTTGATTAAGGTTCCATTCCTCCAATATGGAGAACGATTGCGGAAGTACATGGTCATTTCCCATAACTTTTCCTTCAAAAAATATAATTAAAATATAGTTTTTTTGGGAATTTAATTAATTCCAATTTGGCAGATGAAATCCTCGTTGCATTTCGAGCAAAAAGGGTGTTATCAGAAAAATGATACCAGAAAAAGTTTTTGGCTGTTTCTCGAAAAAATTTAATGTGCCATTTCGATTTTTCGAAATGGATCACTACACCGGAAGGTGTATTTAATGTTAGTAACATTATTTGCGAACGCCGATTTTGAAGGAGAATACCGTAAATAAGGTTACTAACATTATTCAAAATTAACAATATTTCGACTCCAAATCATCATTTATTCCAAATTTCAAAATAATTAATGTTACTAACATTATTTGGATACCGCCAGTCAAACTATTTAATGTTACTTACATTTAGATACTGGCAGTATCTAAATAATATTACAAACAAAAAAAAGTGTCAAGTTCGGAATACATGATTTACGGTAAGGCCAGTCAATATCAACAACCTCAACGAAAATTAGTATATTTTATTGTTCGATGTCAGGATTCAATCCATCAAAATGGGCACGATGCTTCGAGATGATATTTTGTAGTTGTGGAAAAGCTGTTTGATTTCCCACAAACCGTTACACTGTTTTGCGAGTCCACACCGAATCATCGCCTTGCGTTCATATGTAAGACCGTTTTCGTCACGTTGTATATGAACATTTCCCACAGCTTGTGCTGCAATATTTGGAATGTAATGTAATCTGCAGCATGTCCGGATTTTAAATACTGCGGGAACTGTCGAATTGCTTTAGACTGAATAATTTTTTCAGTACTTGAACGTCGGACTTCACCAACCATCCATTTTGTGACCTTTGATTTGTCCGATAATGTCATGTGAAAGTGCGCCTTGCGACTCGTCGTGATTACTGAATCTGTTTCTGTACCCGCACTTGACTCCAAAACGGCAGGTTGTGTGCTTGGAACATGATCTTCTGTGAGGTGACAGAGCTGATTGGAAGTGTTGGATGTTTGTAGCGCTGCTCGGTTCAAAACGGCAATTATTGGAGAGGCTGATGTAGACATATTTCGTCGATGTTTAAGTGAATGTGAGGGACGAGATCCTGATTTGGTTTTCACACAAAACCGTCTAAAACCTACAATGTTTTGAACTTTAATCTGAAAGTGTTTAATGAAACGGTAAGAAATGAGAGCTGTGTAAGGTACTGCCGATTGATTTGAATTTTTGAATTTCTGAGAAATGCACAACAAGGATTTCTCAGAAATTCAATAATAAAATCTGTTGTCATTGAATAATTTTAACTGATTTTTGTAAAAACTGTGGGTGAATTGAGTAACGTTATTTAAACAATTATTTATTAAAGTTAGTAACTTTAATTATTTTTTCATAAAAAGTTGAGAATGCTTAAATAATGTTACTAACATTATTTCTTAGTAACATTATTTCAGTAGTAACATTTTAATGTTTAAAAATACACTACCTGGTGTACAAAAATGTTATCGTTATTTTCAGCAACGTGGCGTAAAAAAATAACCATATCGGAACCACATTAAAATATTCATGGAAGGGCCCTTAGAGCTGTTCAATGAATATTTTTTTTGGTGTTTAGGTGATTCGGTTATTCCTAACGGCCAATAGCATTAAAGTATTTTTCAGAAAATTTCAGAATTTTGCAACAGCTGTTGCAAAAAAATCAACTTGTCGGGGTGATTTGCTTTCTCCCCGGCATGTTGATTTGTTGATTTAAGTCCATCGCGTCGTCGTCGTCATATGTGCATATGTCTTAATAGGATATTCCACTTTTTTTGTACCCTTGTAAGAAAAAGATTTTTTAAAAAAAGATTTTTACGTGACTTCTAGTTGAAATTAGTTACGATTATGCGTTTGTTATACGGTCAATGACATGAGGCATTTCATTGCTGTACAGATAGGTTTATGCTGTACAGATAGCAAACGTGTATAACACAGTAGATTCCATCTCACCGCAGTCCGTAATTTTGAGCGGTATCGGCATGATGCAACAAACACATTCATCAAATCATCACACATGATTTTATCCTATAAACGAAGAATTACGAGGTACGGCTTGCCTAAATAATAAAGAGCTACCGTTGTTTCAATTCAGTTTTCAACAGATTAAAATTCTGGTCTTCGCTCAAAAAGGCTGCTGCTACAAGGTGAACGTTTTGAAGTAAAGTCAAAGTGCAAGGTAAGTTTACTCTCTCTCCTTCTTCCTGTTTTCTTTGTTCCTTTTTTTGTATAAGATGAAGAAATCGTGTTTCACAGGTTAGACCGATATGAGTTGAACCAGGACTTTGACTCCTGAGCTTTAGATTTCTTTAATGAATTGGTAGAAAAGAATCTACATCAGTTTTTCCCATACGACACCGTCACTCAAAAAATGGCGGACGCAGTATTGACAAAGCAACAAAAAGCGTTAACGAATACGACTCAGGAATAGATAGATGAGGAAATGGAATTAGTACCGGAAAATAAAACCTTCGCACGCAACTACCTAACTAGATGCCTCTCCCCGGAAACGATAAGAACGTTAGGGGCGGCCAGAGAATCTAGAGAAATAGGAAGCTTATGGACGGCATTATGAGGACAATGTCAATCTACAAAACGATAATTATACTCCACATAATACTGTTAATAATATAATGAATCATAGTGATAGTGAAATATATTCTTCTACACGTAATGATAGCGATGATAATTCTCCTCTATCACCAATTTTTTCACAAGACGATAGTTTAAAAATTGGAATTTGTTTTGATTTTAGATCTGATCAAGTATTAAGAAATATTCTAAAAGTACTTGAAGTAAGTGGAGCTTTTAATGCAAAAAAACAAAAGTATGAAATTGTTTGTATTAAAATGGTAGAAAGGGGTAGATCTCAAAGAGATATCCAAGAACATTTATTATTATTAGAATGTGATGAAGATGATATTCAAGTTGAACATGAAAGACCAAAATTATCTGAATCAGCAAAAAAATCAGTGGATTCACCATCTACATCTGTACATATATCCAAAAATAACAGATCTGTTGAAACAATAATATGGAAAACAGGTGATGTACCACAATTTGATTCCGATTTGCAAGTTAAAGTAGAAATTCCTGATATTACATCAGAACCGAAAGCAGCTATAATTTCATCTACCACTGAAACAGGGCGAACAATAATCCCACATTTTGGGAGTGATGAATTTTGTCTATTGCTTCATGTGTTTGGTGATTCAAGAGTGCGTGTAGCTCGTAAAATAATTGCAAATGTCTATAATCGAGCCGAAATTGATGCTCAAATTGAAGGCCCATGGGAGGAAATGGCATCACTTTTCAATGATATACAATTTAAACCTAGTAGAATTGAACCAATTAGAGGAGGTGTTACATTTGGGATCATAAATGGATTAAATCCATCTCTGAGACCTCAAGTACGTGATGCTTTAACGCTAAAAAAGAAATTTGCTGAACTAAGATCTGAATATGGAACATGTCTTACTCATTATAAAGGTACAGGGCAAGATGACCCTGATGCATTTGTATTTGTAGAGTACACAAATAAATCATATATAATGTAAAATTTTTATTTTTTTTGGTATAAATTCTCAACTTGAAGAAATGTGTACAAGACTTTTAACAAAAGGTGCGCAATATGATGACGATAAATCTGGTTCAAATAGTAGTTATGATAATCATAGAAGAAAAATGAGTAAAAGAGATGCAAGTGGGTTATAAAAAATTGCTTTAGCTTTACAACCTTTTAATTCTCAATTAGCACATCAAACAGAAGAAGTAGAATTAGTTAGAGTAAAAAGAATGGCTACAAATGCCAAAGCTCAGTAAACCAAAACAATATTATTTGAATTGGAAAAAGCAAAACAAATGAATTTACTAGCTTCAGAAGATGAGAAACGCATTTTTAAAAAAGTCCTTGACAACGTTTTAAAAGATTTATCTAAATCAGGTTAATAGAATTTTAAACTCTTGGTCTTATATATCCACGTTGACGAAGTTCATCTTTAATTTCTTGACTACGATTATCAGTAACTCTGTGATTTCTTGATCTCATCAATTCTACCTCTGTATGAAAATTATTTTGCAGGTTCACAACAGGTTTACCTTCAACAGTGTTGTCATCGTGTACGGGAATAATTTCAAATTCCTTTTCATCCCCGTTATCTATTAGGAAATTGTGCAATTTTTCATGCCACTCCAATTATTAATGTATTTTTCCACAAGCTACACTTAATTGGACTCCAAAAGATTCAAAATCTGTTAAAAACCATTCCAAATGCTTGTTCTATTACCATTCTACAACTAGAATGGTAATAATTAAAAGAATCTGTATCAGTTGAAACACTTCGTCCTTTGTATGTTGTCACTACATTTAGTTCATTTACGTATGCATCATCTCCAATTTTAATTGCCCAATTCGGTAGTTTTCTATCTGTTAACAATCTATAAAGAGATTATGCTTGGAAATCTGTGGAATCGTGTGTCACACCAGCATTCTTTACAGATAAAAAACGAACCTATAACCTGCAGTAACACCACTTTATGCAACAACAGCAAAAAACCCTTTTCTATTCATACATTTTCGAGAATCACCTACATCTTCAGTTTACGGCTTAGTAATCTCAATAGCTATACCATCTATGGAACTAACGATACAGCCAATTGGGGTTTTTCGTACTTCTTTAACCTTTCTGCTTCTCTTTTACAATAAAATTCAGTCGTGGGAAATTTAAATGGTTTTGAAACATTATTAAGAGCAATTAGTGTTTCATCTACACCTTCATATACTTTTGTTGTACTGATACCATATGACCAACTAACGTCGAGGTAAATAGCACCAGCCAATATTCGAAGTGTTACACATATCACTACTTCGAAAGAGACTGTATTGATTCTATTTGTAGATTTAGAGATTATTGGTTTGACGATGTTCATAAGTTTTTGCACTTGTTCTTTTCTGAACCTGTGAAGCATTCGAAAAAATGTATCTCTGAGTTCATTACAGTGCTTTTCATAATTAAAGTATAATTTTGGACTCACCTTTTTTTCGCAGTGAATACAGATGTAGACAATGTAAGAGTACAAATAATATTGTTGATGTTTTTGTTAGGGTCCCTCCATAAGTTTTACTTTTTCGGTGGTAAGCAGCAGCAAGACGTGTAATTAATATGAGCCAATAGGAAGGCGCGCTCCATGCTCTAATTAAAACATCCCTGCATTGATTTTTGATGCTGATGTGTGACATTGTGTTTTTTTTTCAATAATACAATTTTTTACATCAGCACAAATCTGTTTCTGGATAAGGGAAAACAAAAAAATGAACTGAACTGAATTCTGCATTGCTGGTCCTGCCACACAATTAAACACACAATTCAACCCAAAAAACGGGATACAGTTTTTGTTGCACTTCGTGGTAGAAAAACCACGAAGTTCAACCCTTCACCGTCCGCATCTGTTCAGAATGAAGACAAAAAAACAAAACAACCACAACAATTGCAGGGATCGGGGTGGGAACAGTAGCAATGAAGTGCGACAAGCGGTGAGAAATCAGCCCGGAGTGAGGGAAATGATGGACCCCTTCGCAGGTTCAGTCCCCTTACAGGAATTTAGAAGACAAAAATCAATGGCGGAGGGGTACGGGTGTAGCAGTGATGACGAACATGACATAACTGCAAGGACAACAGCTCAATAACAACTGAAGAAATAACTACACATGTAACGATGAAAATTTATGGTACTACGGAGCAGTGTGGTCAAACAATAGACCGAAGAAACGCCAGATTTGTCACACCCTCATCGTTTGAGGATGCTGTTACAATTGTGGAGTTAAACTGTCTTACTGGAGACGAAATTAACGGACTTGTCAAGGCATTGAAAGTTTTCAATGCGGCCAGACTCAAAAAGAGAAAAAAGAGGTCACTGCGACAAGAATTTTCGACCTAAATGTTCCTATTACTGCTGCATTTGAGCTCTGCAATTACAAGTATGACAGCGGAAACATTTCGTCCGAAATTGTATTAAAAATTCAGAACAGTGTTGGTGTGACCGTGAGTATCGCCACATCTACCGACAGAAAGAAGGTATTGGTGTGGTCTAAAGAAGGCCCTGGTAGAAAAGGGAATACACCCGACTCAAAGACTAGCACCAAACAAATTACATCTAAGGCTGGTAGACGTGCAGACTTTGAAGATTCAGAGTTTGCACGAATAATTCACGTACTTGGGGATCCTCGCATGCTAGTGGCCAGGCAGAAAATTTACACTTGCAGAATGAGGCATGATTTGGACAGTCAGCCGACTGACCACTGGGACGAACACATAGACCCCTTTTTAATGATGATAACTTCAATCCATCGGTGATTGACAATCTTGCCGGTGACGTTACACGTGCTGACATCTCTGGGATAGACCGTGCAAAATTGGTTTGTAAGCGTGATTCATCCGAATTGAAAGCAAAATTTGCGAAACTGAAATCTTTATACGGGACATGTCTGCTTCGATATGAAGCAAGTGGTCAAATGAATCCAGACAGATTTGCTTATTTCTCTCAGGGGAAATCGTACATAATTTATACACATTGTTCCGTTAAAACATTCCCCATACTACAGGCGACGACTACACGTTCTATCCCCACAGAATCACAAAGGGAGGACGTAATTTACAATGACAGTGATGATGACACTATAAACACACCGAGACGACGATCAGCTGGAGGGAGAAGATTGTCCACTAATTCTAGGGAGATTCGAATTAGTGGACTTGAGAGCCTGAACGCGTTGGCGCCAATTGTTCAAACCGACTCCACGAACAAAAACACACAGGAAGAGGAACTAAAAAGACTGAAGGCCGGTACAGTGTATGCAGAGGAAAGGGCTTTGAGCAGTACTCTAGAAAGTATAGAGAAAATAGAAACAATGTTGAGAAATGCTAAGACAGAACAGCAAAAAGTTTTGTATGAAAATCTGCTCAAAAGCCCCATGTCCAAACTGCAGCAGAACTTCTAGAAGACCTTCTGACAAACCCCAAATTTCTTAAATTAAGTGCGATTTCATCGCCAATCGAAGACTTCTGTCTATTTCCCCTACGATCTCGAACTATGTTCGTTTTTGTAAGTAAAAGATTCCAGAAGTGTACTGTTGGCTTCCCATGCACGTCGTTATCGACATGATCCGGCGGAAATTGTACAACTTCTCCCTCTCCTCTTTCTGCAATATAGTTATGCAACTTACAGTATACCATCACTATTTTTGTAGTAGTTTCTATAGAGTACCGAATAGGGGACCAAAAATGTCCCACCTGTTTACCAGTATGCCAAATGACTTCTCTACAACAATTCTACATGAAGAGTAGTAGAAATTAAAGGAGTCCTGCTCATGTATCACACTTCTGGAATACGGTGTTATCATTGAACCCGTATTACTATAAGCATCATCACCAACCACATGCGCCCATCTTGGAAGTGCTGAATCAGAAAGTAGATCATACCGCTTCTTTCCTTCAATAGCCGTCTCATCGTGAGTAATTCCAGTGTGTTTCTCACTCACGAACGTAAACTTGTGCTCTGCACTGACCGCAGCCTGTACTACAATAGCGAAGAAACCCTTCCTCTTGTAGTAGATCCTGGGGTACTAAATTTAATTACTTCTTGGTTTCATTATCGCAACTGCAATGCCGTCTAATGCATAAATTATACCATTCAAAGGGGATCACCTCATTACCATTAATTTTTGAGATTCAGTTTGACACTTTATTTCCGTTACCGGAAATCGTATGTTATGTAGTACATCATCAATAATTTGCAAAGTCTCATGAAAAACAGCGTAAGCTGTCTACCGCGCCACCCTATACGGCCAAGGGACATCTAGATATGAGGTACCTGCCAACATTCTCAGCGTGATTAGCAACATAATTTCCGCAAAAACTGTCCTATTTCTTTCCCCCTCCTTTTTTGATTCCGCTCACAGAAAGGAGCGATGAGATCCCTCAAATTACAGAATTGTTCGAAAGTCGTGCGGTACATCCGAATTTTATCGGATTGTGACAGCAGCTCGCAGTGCTTCTCAAAGTTAAATATTTCCCTCCGTTTCACTGTTCCTTTGTAGCGTTCTGCACCTTCAATAATATGTTGTATTACATCATGAATTATTTTAACAACAACTTTGACGACAATCGTCATGTGTTTTCTTTCGATTTGTTTAAAGTATTTTCCTCGTTTGGTGATTTTCTTTGACATTATAATAAAAGTTTTTTTTAATTGATCGTTTCCTTATCCTCGTCATAGTGGACTACTTTCCAGCCTTTCCTTTTCAATCTAAATGGATTATTTAAACCGTGCCATTCTCACTTTGTCCTTGCTAAAGTGATTGACCATTTTTTTGTCCCATGTACTCTTTTAATTTGTACTCTTTTTTTACTGTCCCGCGTAAAGAAAATAGCCTGTAGTTTGTCTAAGTAATTCATGTTCAAGTTGACTTTGTCTGACCGCCGTTCTTTTTGTCCGTTATACATTTCTTTTTGGTGTTGCGAAAAGGGAACAGTTCGAAGCGTTTCATTTTAATCGTCATCTTATGGCCGTTTCATTTTTTCTTGGCGAGTGTAGCGCACTTTTCAAAATATTATATTAATACTTTATATAATCTCACCAACCGCCAGAAACATGTCGCTTTTTTCATGTCGTGTTATTGTTTTAACACTTTAAAAAGGATAAACTACGAAAAAAACTCAGAACGTGACCACAGGTTTTCGATAAAAAACAACTTCTGACAATCCGATTATGATTATCATCATAGTAGTAGAAGCACCGATTCCTCCCCTTCATGTTTCATTTTCAAGACTAAAAATTGGTTGAAAACACACCAAGCACCACCACCATCTCACCTTTTTCATTTAAAACTAAAAAATCGTATGTTGTCTTAGTATCCGTAGGACACTTTTAAAAAAAGTACCATTTCTTTTTTAAAAGTTCATGTTTTGACTCTATAATTGCAAAAAAATTTAACATTTCCCATTTTTGCCGTAATTTTTTCCACTCTGCTTTTCTTATAGAATGCCCATTTTTGGGACTGGCACGTCAGCGCAAAATGCTGCTGTCCCCTAAAATTTCCAAAAACTTTATGGAACAGCCCTTAGCTTCTCAGGGTCATTGTCAGAAATAGGTATCAATTTCCGACGAAGACTTGTACGTAGAATGACCTTTTTGATGATTTCTTGTGAAAGAGACATTTCAGGGTTTACCATGATGATATGATTGCGACGGTATCATGATCATGATCACTACATCAAGTACTTCAGGCGAAATCTACCTCTTTTCAGTTTTCAACAAATCAACAAATCAACAGAATTCGCTGAGCGGTTTTTGTTTTGGTGATTCGTAATCACCAAATCACCAACCTCAAAATGTCCATAGAACGGCCCTTAGGGCTAATTTGGCTCCGTTATGGTTATTTATTTATTTATTTTATTTTGGCAATCGGAAATTTTCCGATTGCCAAAATCCTCTGTAATGTGGCTTGAAAAATTCCAAAATAGCGATTGGGTGCTTTCGAAGTTGAAGCATACTCATATTATTATTATCAATTTTGCTGTACTTTGCTGTACACAAAATTGATTAGAAATTTTGAGGAAGGAAAAGAACCTTTGCAGAAAGTGGTACAATGAACACGTGGCGAGCAAAAAGAGCGAAAAACAGAAAAACTACAAGTCATCCGACAAGCAACAGTCACCGAAAAGCAAACCTTTAATATACCAAGCCCTCTCATTTCCAAACTAAACACTCGACCGAGAAAATCATCGAGCACAGAGCGTATCCTCTAACCAAATGACCACAAACACTGCGAGCGTCTTCTCCGTCGTACCGTTTGCTTACGTGCCGTTTTACTCCCCTTTTAGCTCTTTTTCGACCCACCCTGGGACGGGGTGACCTTTGCGGCACCCCGAGGCTTTTAGGAGCTTTTCGCACTAATCGTAGCCTGCCTATCCACCTTTTCAGGGATAGGACTATCTGCCCACTCCCCAAAACCAAAACTGTAAGTTCGCCATTGTGACTTTGCACGCCGCTTTACTAAATCCACAATGGCGAACTTACAGCTTTGGATTATGAGAAGTAAGCAGATCGTCCTATCCCCTGAAAGGTGGATAGGCATGCTACGATTAGTTCAAAAAGCTTCTAAAAGCCTCACGGTGCCGAAAAGGTCACCCTGTCCCAGGGTGGTTGGGTCGGTCGGAAAAAGAGCAAAACAGGGTAGTAAAACGGCGCGCACGCTAACGGTACGATGAATAAGACGCTCGCGGTGCTGGTGGTGATGATAGTTAGGAGAAAGCGCTCGGTTCTCTGTGGTGTTTTTGGTCCGGAGTTGGTCTTGGCAGCGACAGGGCTTGGATTAATAAAGGTTTGCTTTCGGTTACTATGGCTTGTCCAATGACTTGTCGGTTCTGTGATTTTCTCTTTTTTGTTTTCCACGTGTTGATTCGAGCCATTTTCTACAAAGGTTCTTTTGGTTCCTCAAAATTTCTATTGCGCACCGCTTTACTGAAGCCACCATGGCGGAACTTACAGTTTTGGATTTTGAGGAGTGGGAAGATCGTCCAATCCCCGAAAAGGTGGATAGGGAGGCTCCGATTAGTGCTAAAGGCTCCTAAAAGCCTCAGGGTGCCGAAAATGTCACCCCGTTCAAAACCCCGAACCGTCCACATAAGGGTCGTCACTCGGCGGGGAGTGAAGATGAGCATCGGCGCTAGCGAAAATAGAAAAGTATAACAGAGGAGAAACCCTGACGGAAATGCCATGATGGAACGCGGAAAGTTCTCGTAGTGGTAGAAAAGACACGCAGAATAGGGTGTAAACGCAATCGCATCAGGTAGAAACAGAAAAACCAGCCAGGGAGTGAGTGTAGAAAACCAAGGATTAAGAAATAGGGAGAGGAGATTATAACTAACGTGATGGCTTGTCTGCAGGATTGAACTTTGTACGAACGTGCAGCAGGGTTGGCATTATAGCTTGTGCAATGGCCAGTGTGGCGAACTTGCGGCAACGCAGCAGAAGCCCGAATTTGGAGGAATGTCCTTTGGTTGGGGTGCCTAATGATACGGATTAGTCGGTAAGTAAGATGATTTGATGCCCTGTCACGTCTTGGCGTGCTAACCAGTCGATGGAGAGAACCGCCGTCGCACTTTCAAGTTCATTTATATGTTCCAGGGAAGATGTAGACTGGTGCTTACCAGCTCGACATCGATGGTGCAGGGAGAGTTTCCATTTGTGGGAGTTGATGAACATTTCGAGTTCGGAATCGGAAGAAGTAGTGTGGTGGTTGGAGTCAGTGCAGCTCTAGGCCTTGCACCATAGACGGTGTGATAAGTTGGGGAAAGTGGTTGTAAAGACGGCCGCGCCGGCTTTTTGTGACGAATCAAAGGCGACGATGGTGGGAAAGATGGGCATGTTGAACGTGACCTGACAGGAAGGGGTGAGGAAAATGATGTGAAGAAGTGCCGAGCGTTGGGTGGTAGAAGGTTGAAACGTTGCCGCAGGTTGCTGTGTGAGGCGGGATGGGGAAGGAGGATGCGGGTAGCGGAAGGCAAGGTACAGTGTTTAAAGGGATGGGCGTTGAAGTATGGCAGGTCATACGAGTTTGCCTCTCCATCTTTGCCATTTTCGGATCGGGATCTTGGGGCTTTGATGGTTACCGATCTCTCGTAGAAGCAGCTGAGTCTTGTTTTCGTCGTGTGAGACTGTAGTGGAGGATAGATCGATGTTGAAGCCGATGAAGGTGAGGGACGTCGTTATTGGATGGAGGAAGGAGGAATATTTGCTGGTACTAATGGGGAGTCCGGCCGCTGTGATGAGCATTTTGAGAAGTTTGTACCAAGTAGAGGCTAGACTTTCCGGCCAATCGGCGAGGGGGATAGACACATCGTCGATGATCTGGTAGATGAGGGGTTTTTCTTGGGATATAGTGAAGGGTGCAGACGGAATCTTGAGGAAGGCAGGCGAGGGATGAATTAGAAACGGGAGTATGGATTGTCGGAGGAGGTTGTCTGTGTTTCCGGGAATGAACGCCTACTTACAAGCGGTGAAAGTGTATGGATGTGCCAGGGAACCATTCATTTATTTTACCGATATGAACGTTCGCATTGGGCCATTCGTAGAATGGACATTCAAACATCGTAGTTTTTTCCCCGGGTATTCATATTGTCAAAAACTGGTAATTTCATGAAGGCCGGGCATTAAGTGTTTTATAGTTACGTGCAGTTGTGATAATTAATCTTAAAAAATAATGTGGGACCCAATTTTGGTCATTGCTGTCACAACTTTTCAATTCAATTTTATGAAGACAGTGATTACAGTAGTGCTTGTATGACCGCCAGCAATACAAAAATATCAGAGAGGAATGCAGG
>JAULBU010026066.1:0-17751 GCA_032358235.1 Odonthalia washingtoniensis
GGATGGTGTACTTTCAGGAATCGCCATCCTACAAGTAGACGACTTATTATCTATGGGAAAGAAGGAAGTTCTAGACGAAGAGGAAGAAGCGTCAAGTCGGTTCATTAGTAAGGCCCGTTTGTTTCTAAAGAAGGAGCCGACTCCGTACAATGGGATGATGTTGAAGAAAGAAGGATACGGGTCGATAATAATCAACCCACCGTCAAAAATTGATAAGTTGAAGAGACCAGAAGTTCAGAAGGAATTTGCGGGCCAAAGTTCCTTGGGACAGTACATCGGAGTATGAAAAAGGCCTGGAGTTTGTGCCAATATCCAGTTGATCGCACCAGGAGCTGAAGAGACGACGCTGAGTGAATTCAAGACGTCAAATAGGACGATAGATCATATGAAAGAGACAAGGGAATTAGGACTAACGTACCAAGGATTGGACATGAACACCATGCGCATCGTCATATTTATGGACGCATCGTTTGAAAACGCCAAGGAGCTGCGCAGTCAACTAGGTTTCGTCATGTTGATGGTCACCGAGAAGGGTACATCAAACCTAATTCATTACTGCTCAAATCGCTGTTGAAGAGTTACGCGCTAGATCCTCGCAGCTGAAATCCATGCGCTTGTATTGGGGTTCGAAAACACTTTTTGTGATATGAGACATGCTTAGCGAGATACTCTGAAGAAATGCAGAGATGGAGGCCTATGTGGATAGTTACTCGGACTTCGACATTATCGAAAAAGATGGTAATACCGCTGAAAAGTGGCTGCAGATAGACATATTTGCTTTGAGATAGTCATATGCTAATGGAGAATTAGATCACATTGGATGGATTCCGGTCGCCACTAACCAGCTGACGAATTAAAGAAGATTGCCAGTTATTCTTCATCTTCGCTCTTGACGTTCATGGTTGAAAACAAGTTAAGGATGGACCCCGTCTGTTGGGCTTCAATACGCAGAAAGATGAGAGCGATCGAAAAGTAAAGAGGGAAAATATCGAACTTTCGACTAATCTTTTGACCGCCCAAGGGAAGGAAGAAGAGGAACGAGAAAAAGAGGGGGACCGATTCGAGAGTTAGGTTAACTGAAAGTGGTCATGCCTTGTGGGGCACATGGTAGATACGTATCGATGTAAAGGGATGTACACTAGACCCAGAATGGAATGCGAAATTATGTGTCAACCTACTGTACGATATACTTGAGCGAACACAGTGTATCCGGCTTGTGTGATAATATATTACACCAAAATGGGCACGACTTACTGTACACAATTGGAGCAATGTACTGTAATGTATGGTGGTCATCCACCTGTAAGTTCAGGCCAGTATGGAGATGAGACGGGCCGCATCCGGCGCATAATATATATTACATATATGACGAATCCACAGCTCGAGGGGGACAATAAAGAAAAGGTAATCATTTACTGAAACCATCAACACCACGGAATCTTCTACTGCGGACAATCAGACAAAACGACTGTTACGTCATCAAAGCACGCAGCGCCACTGAAAGGTGGAACGTGCGTTGCTTGTTAGATTGCATCTACCGAATGGCCGCGAACAGGGCTGAGAAATTTGGCAATAATCGGCGAGTAGATCTCTCGAAGTCCGTGACGACAAGCCAATCACTTGAGGGAGTCAGGAATCGACGATCAACCGTGCGCCACGAAGGATAAAGGGGGTAGATGTTACTTAAAGAGGGAACCGCAATCAGCATATTAAGTAACTTGCTGTCGAATCAATTGATTGATTCGAGAAGGGCGACCGATTCGTGTGAAACTATGGGTAAGGATGTAAGAAAGAAAGATGAGAGAAAAGAGAAGGTAAACGTAAAAACGGTAGAGGAAGAAACGAAGAGACGACGCATATAAAAAGGGGAAAGAAAGAACGTCGAAGACGATGCTAAACTATAAAGAGAAGAAAGACGTAGGATGATCATAGATGAAGATGACGAAAAGCAGAGGATGGAGAACGATAGAAATTAGGATGATACTTACGACGGTGACGCAATGAAGAGAATGAGAAAAACGCTAGAATGTAGGATGATAGAAGATGACGGCGACACAATGGCAAGGATGAAAAAAGACTCGGACGAGTGAGGTCAATATCGTTCGACGAAGGATGGAGCATGAATGCACGGGTAGGTGACTGCATCGGGGTGGGAGAAAAATGATGATTAATGATAACATGACACTAGAAGTAACACGGCATATAATTCTAAAAGGAACGGGATTACACCATTACAGATACAGTGTTAAAATTTATAACCGATGAGTTAATCTATTCACTTAGCGATACAAGCAAACACGCGTATAAAAGATTCTCTAGTTTTAGAAATTCGATAAATTACCTACAATATGATATTATTTTTCATTTGTATATTTTGAATTCCCAACTGAAGTCGAATCCCAACATTCAGTATACATACCGTGTCCGACATGAATGAACGATTTAATAAAGAGGAGGCAGCATTATTACAAAAATTTCAGACACACCAAACTCGAAAATAGTTACGTAGAGAAATCGGTCAAACATCGGGAGAAATAATTTATACCCGCACACGCCCGAGGATGTGTCAAGACTTGTCGCGAGGAGCAAAAGAAATACACGCCCAGCTAGGCGTTCTAGATTGCCATTGGCTGCGATAATAGCCAACGAAGACACTAACCTGCCTTCGATCCAATCTGCCGGTGAAGATACGTTCCGTACCAGGCCATTTGGATCAACCGCCCTCCCCTAGACTACGGAACCCCAAAACCTAAACCTTACTCAATCTTTTTCTCTTCTTCTACTTTTGATAGAATTCACGAACAATTATAAATTAGTCCCCCCAAGAGGTGGCCTGTTTCAACAGTTTAAACTCACGACAGTACGAGGATGGATCAGTTAAAACCATCAAGAGAAAATTTCAATCTAAGACGAAGAAGACGAGGAATTGGGGAAGGAACAAGGACATCTCCCAGATTGAGAGGATCCCTACCCGATCCACAGCTACTTACACCCATACCATCCCCTTTCAAGAGCATTGTACCACCTGAGAAAGACCTACAAGAAACCACAGATGCCAGAGTAGACAACGCAGACTCCGATCCTATGAACCCCTCCCAGAACATAAACATTGGCTCAAGCATGACCAACGTAACCAATACAGATTAAAAGGAAGTCGATGATAAGGAGCCGAAAGAGACAAACTACTCTAACTCTTACAATAACCCCGACCCTTTACCCATGACTGTTTCTGAAGCCGAAATGGAGGAAGAACGTTCTAATGTAGTAGGAGCGATGGGAGAGAAGATTTTGTCAACATACTCAGATATAGATCCTAAAGGAGGAGAGTTGTGGTTGGATTTTATATCCATATTCAGACCACATACCATAAAACTATGGGATACATCGATGACAACAAGGTGGGTAAACTTCATGATAAAAACTGACGTTCACATTGAAAAGGAGAGGCGTATAGGAAAAATTCAGAAACTCATGGACCTATTAGTTCATGAAGATCATATTAGAGCTACTAGAAATGCTGATAAGTTACCAATCATCTAACCATTACCCTGTACATCCATTCAATTACCCACCCCACCCATCTCTAGCCCGATAAAGCAAAAGAACCTGTCAAAATCACAAGAAGAGATGGAACACAAAAGACCTTTCGTCCACACGGACCGTGGAACACTCCTGAATTAAAATTCTTTCTCGGTTTTAGAATCGTTAACTCCACAGGAAAAGAAGCGCTCAGGACTACCAGTACTAGGACCGCCAGAAGACGAAGATGAAGACCCATATAGCGAAAAAGAAGATAAGAATGACATAAAAGGACTCGGGCCAAAGTTCCCGGCCCCAGAATTTTCCAGACATAAAAGAAGCAAGTTACAAGACGATAAATGGAGACTGGATCAACGGCTTGATGAGAGCATTCGTTGGAAAACCAACATTATCGGGGAGGGGGGCTGGGACGAAGACCTAGATAAATGTGTCCAAATGTTCGAAAAGCTACCTAACATGTGCGAGGTGACTATAGAAGAAAAGCAGAGATCAGTTCCAGTGATGCTCTCTGGTGATGCGCTGAACTATTTCGCTAATAACGTGAAAGGCTGCAGGACCTATGAAGAAGCCGTATCCATTATAAGAGATTGCTATAACAGTGACGATAGAAAGGCTCGAATTCTATTCAAATGTCAATCCATGTCCTTTTCAGCGGCGATGTATGAATATGCTGGAGAATCAGAGGTGACAGTCTTCAGAAAATTAGTGTCCAACCTTATGTTGCTTCATAATCAACTAGACATTACGTACCATACTGATCAATTCCTTAGGGATAGATTGCTGACAGCTGTGAATATTCCGGCAATACAATCAACGCTTTTGGGAAGATTACCCAGAAACAGCCAGCAGGCTATTAACAGGGTCAAATCCAGCTCAGATACAAGAAGCGTTCAGAGGGCAGCAACAGTGCATGCATCATGCATGAATACGACGATAAGGCCCTCTATTTCTTCGGAAAGTCATACAGAGGTGACGCCAGACGCGCTACAAAAACTCAATGGGCTAATAGACCCTTGTAATCATCATCTACAAAAACTTTACGCTCCCAGAGGGAACCATCACGAAACACGACTAAGACCGAAATGGATGAGAGGTGTGAAAGGATGTTTTGTCTGTGGTGAGAACCACAGGACCAACACCCGACACAAGAGGGAATAAGTAGCAGACGCTATTGAAAAATTGAAATCGAAACAGCGTAGCGCACTTATTACGATAAATGATTTATCTTCAGTTGCACATATGGCTAGCCTGATGTCGGACGGTGAATATGATGACGGCCCTAACGATGATGATGTGAGATGGATAGAGGACGATGGAATACTGGAACCAGATTCCAATTTGACTTTCATGCCGATTGAAGGTGCTCTTGACGTAGAAAAATCTCTTTCCAACGACGTTTACGTACATGGTACGACATACAAAGACACCATGAACCGAGCCCTCATCGCAATGCACAATGGGCTGAAGCAAGATCACCACAACCAGATTACATTCAATGGAGTAACAATAGACACCGCCGCTAACTGCAAATCTGTCATGTGCAAGAGCCAGTATGAGGCATACGGTAGAGAATTAGGGCGTTTCATTCCTCTAAAACAACCAAAGGAGGGATTAAAATGACTAGGGGAGAAGTAAAGAGTTCAGTGAGGTAACTATTCAAATCACATTTAACACCCTGAATCTCATAATCGATGTGGACTTCGCAATCATCGAAGAGGATGAACCTTTACATTTATCCAACAAGGACATGCTTGACAACGGCCTAGAAATCAGCTTCAAGGACAGTTGCCTCTACATCGGACCACTTCAACAACCCCTCACGCTCGAGAACTACATATTCATATACTAATGGACGTCAGGCAGTATCGTCTGTGTTTCCGGGAATGAATGAACACTTCCAAGCGGTGAAAGTGTACGGATGTGCCAGGGAACTATTAATTTATTTTATCGATATGAACGCCCGCATTGGGCCATTCGTAGAATGGACATTCAAACATCGTAGTTTTCCCCTGGGCATTCATTTTGTCAAAAACTGGTAATTTTATGAACGCCCGGCATTCAGTGTGTTGTAGTTACGTGCAGTTGCGACAATTAATCATAACAATATCATATGGGCCCCAATTTTGGTCATTGCTGTCACCACTTTTTAATCAAATTTTATGAAGACAGTGATTACAATTGTGCGTGTATGACCACCATCAATACAGAAATATCAGAGAGTAATGCAGGAAAGCCACCAACAATGCAATTAATTTACGTCATGAATGCCTACCGTGAATAGCGGAAAGGAAGCCATTCACATTTACATGAGAGATTATAAATTTATCGTGTCCCGTAAATGATTTAATAGACACATTCACACCAATGGTGCACATTAGAGAATTGGAATCAATAATAAATGGAAGGGATTTTATAAGTATATGACTTTAAGTTACCAACGACGTGGTGACAACTTAGATATGTATGGTACATATTCAACATTGACGTGAGCGATTATAAATGTAACGTGTCCCTTACGTGATGTAACGGACAGGTTCAAAACAATGATGCACATTAGGTGATGAGAATCAATAAGAAATGGAAGGGATTTTTATACGCATATGGATTTTAATATTCAACGACGTGGTGACAATTTTGATATGTATGGTATATGTGCAAGTTGTCAACACGTCGTTGGGAAATTTATAAAAACCCTTTCACCTGTTCAGATTACTGTTACGATAATTTGAAGATGTGAAAGGGTTTTCATAACAATAATATTCCACGTACATCCAATGGTTGTATAATTTCTATTTATGTGAATGTTCGCATGAGCTGCCGAAAATTTTGTATCCCTTTCATTTCCATGCCAGGCATTCTTGTAACTACCAATCGCACAAAGTGCGGAAAGGTAATAAGTCGTTTGAGTTATTAGATATTAGATATTAAATATTAGATATTAGTTGTTAGTTTTGTAGTTGTTAGATTGTGTCTTCCTAAGTGTGGAAAGGCTGGAAATCGTTTGCGGTGTTGAGGAGATTGGGAAGCATAAAATGACTTCCTGGCCTTCGTGAGATCGTAAACGCTTACCTACTTTTCCATATTTATTTGTTAATTTTTGTTTTCTCCAAGTGTGGAAAGGTAGGAAATAGCTTGCGATCTTGTGGAGGGTGGGAAGCATAACATGACTTCCTCGAGCTCGTGGGGTCGTAAATGGTTATCTACTTTTTTATATTTGGGTAGAATGAATTATTCCAATGACTTCTTATATTTAGTTATTAGTTGTAAGTTTTTTTCCTTCCCAACTTGGGGAAGGGAATAACGTAACCTATTTCTTACCTTTGCACGCTTGAAGTGTGGAAGGGTAGGAAATAGGTTACGTTACGATATAGTTCACTGTGAGAGGAAAGGCACCTGTAATACAGATGACTAACTTATTATAGTGATTACACCCATCTGCCCATACATGATTGTGCGGAACAATCATGTATGGGTAGGTGAGTGTGGTAATTTGTTCAAGCTTTATTTGTACGAACTGTCCAATTTGTGTTGTAGTAATCGAAATTCATGGTTGCTCACATCTTAATGGATCAAACTGGCTATTGGAATGTTATATTCTCAGAATGAGAGCCTGTAATAGTACTGTAACATGACAGGATGTCATTCTGAGACATGTGACAAGTAATAAAGTATATGTTATATCCTCAGAATATAACGTAGATATTGTTACTTGGACCATGCCAGGCTGTAATGGCATTGAAAGAGTTTATTGAAATCATTTATATTAGTTTACTAAATGTAGTTATAGTGATAATTGTGTAATGAAGTTTACATATGAAGAGACATCTTTAAGATAAAATGACAGGAAAAAATGAAAATAAAAGTACTAGCTGAATTTAACGTGATGAACATGATCAGGACCGTAATCAATGAAAACTTCCTGACAAAATGCAATAGGACATAAAGCACGAATCACTAAAATTTTGTAAGAAGTTGCAACAGAATCAGTTCTCAACTTTATGTTTTGCACGAGAGCGTAATTTGCAGTTCTTGGATTATTCAATCTGTCGTTAGCCGAAGATTTATCTCCAGGTAGATAATGGAAATCATTAATGTACCTTTCCATGCATCAAGGGGCCGCTACAATCCATTCCTTCTTTTTCGATCCATCACTTGCTGTGAATTTATGTGAAAAATTGCCAATGCAACGTATTCCAGGAATTGAGACTTAGATACCGAAAGAACACCGTCAACATATGTGTTTGTAATTCAATGACTCCCGCCTATATTTCCGCAAACCAATGCATAGTAATGAATAAGGAGGAAACCTTCATCAATTGTCTTTTATGCAAAAAACCACAGGCCAATCATGTTTGATTGTGGATGGTTTCAGGGAAAAATCTAGTGCCCCTGCTTCCATTTCAAAAACATATTTGTAGGTATTCCATCAAGGGCTCACTTCCATGATTTTTCCAACTTGTCCCACGGTATAGGAACACCGTTGTTATACAAAGATGTATCCCCATTGTATTGTGAAATCAAGTGAAGAACGTGCTTAGGGAATGTCTGAACTGTTGAAACGCCAGGAAGAATATCCCATACTTTCCTTCATTTTTTGACGAAAATGGCTTCCAGCTCTCCTAAATATTGCTGTACAGCAAATAGGTCTTCTTCCGTGCCCTCAATGCCGGATTCATCATTGTGTAGCTGACGAGCGAAATTTTGATCAGTTGTGTTCAGGAGCATTCCAAACAGTTATCATCCATATCACCACCGACCAATTTTTTACGTTTTGGAGGAAGCATACATGCATTTTCCACAGAAAATGTACCAGCACATGGATACACAACCAACTCACCAAGATGGGTAAATTTCAGGATAATATCCATCATCCACTGTCTTGACTTTTGTTCTGGTCGGAGCATTGGTATTCGACTGCAAGACTTCGTCTGAGATGGAATGAATACCTTTTCGTAAATAGGAACTCTTGGGATGTTATTCATTTCATTACATGTTCCGGGATGAACAGAAGTAATGAACCCAGAATGACTGTAGTTTATCCTTGTCAAGGAGTGATACCATACCATACCATTATTCCAAAAGTGTACTGGATGTTCAACCACGGATAGATTCGTGAGATAGGGTGTTCTTGGATCCTATGCATAGTAACCTCTTGTCTTCGTGCAATGGAGCGGTGTTTCCTCCACACTGAAAACACTTATTTCAGTCTTATATCCTTTTGCGATTTCATCCTCTTTGGTGTTTTCCAATGGTATTAATTCCTTCTTCGATTTAATATGTTGAATCCAGGAAAAAAGCTTTATTGCCGAACAAAAAATATGCGCATGACTTCCTGGTGTCAAAACAGATTCTGAGAAATTTACCAATTCTTTCATGTCATCTACCGTGAACTGATCGTGATCTGAATTTGAATAGTCGTTGATATATATAATATTGTAAGGATGGTCTGTTAGAATGGAATGAAAATTATCTTGTATAGTTTGATCAATGGCATCTTCATGTGTGTCAGTAAGGGACTGAAAATCGCAGTCATAGTAGCAGCAGAAATTATGCTCACCAATTTCCGGCAATTCCATCCCTATCAATCCCATTGTAGTCACCTCTGCTGAAGATGTTGGTTCAACGTCATATATCTCCTTAAATTCTGTCAGTATATCTAAAGATAGCTTTGGAGATGTTTCCATTTCTTGGTTACTACCAACTTTAGATTTCTTCCTATTTATTTTCAATTGTTCGAAAGTCGGTGAACGTCCACGCTTACCATTATCTGCTTCCATTTATCCTGAAGGAACAATTTTCTCATTAACGTCTACGATAACTTCCATGGTGTTATTAACTGGAACAGATAAGTTGAGAGGCTCAGATACATGACCAGGTATACCAGAAAACCATTACGGCAATTTAGAAATGTGCGGATCACAAAATAAAGGTTTCAGCATCGGAGCTGATTCCAATTTGGAATCGGAGTCGTACAAGGAAATGTTGTAAAATATTTTGTGTAGGTTGGTCCACCGGAACTCGTCGGGCACTACTAAAGTTCCCTAGTTTGGTTACTCTACAACTTGTCAAACGATCCCGTCACTATGATTCCAAGAAGTTTCCCGTTCGCACCACCAACGTCTTTAGTTCCAATTGAAGGATGGCCAAGTGCTCAAACAAGCCACCAGATAACCTCCACCAACATTTAACCTCTGGGGTCACGGAAGGACCCCACTGAACAGTCAAGGCGTATACCATTCAGGTAGGAACAGTAGTCTCGCTGATGTTCCCGACATGTACGCGTACCTGGCGCGCTGTGTCAGTGCGCTAGATACAGAACTTCGCCATCTTATCTGAAATGTGCATACGGAATTGGACAATGGTTTCCAATAGAATGAGATTATCTTGGGTCTCATTGAATCAATCCAGACTCCGGTATATTGCCTCGGGTCCAAGATGGACTCGATGGAAAAAACTATTTCTTCAGTCACGGTGTCTCGAGTTTCTTTGTTTATCTAACTAGAGAAACTCACCGAAACCGCCTCCCATCTTAATACTCGCTTCGTTGATCTCTCAATGAAGGTCGAAGACACTTGGCGTCGACTCGCCTAGTTGTAAACACAAAATGACTGAGGAACCACGGAACCTCAGCCGACTTTTACGTCACCACCGACGTCGTGTCAACAACTCTTCATGGGGTAATCCGTTGCCACACCCTAACTGCTACACGATGATCCTGTCCTGTCGCCTCCAGACGAAACCAACCTTACTTTTACACCAACCGTTCAGGCCACGGGAAACCACGCACTACGGGGGTCCCGAACCTTCCATATGAGCTGCTCGTAGAGGATGACACACGTGATATATTTGCCGATGAGGGAACGGTTGACATGCTCCCGCGGCGCCTCGGGAGCTACGCGCCTGGTATTGCACCATTAACAAAAATTTCAGAAGACTCCCGTAACCTTGTTGACTACCGAGATTATCGGTTCTACAACAAGGCTGCCATTACGATGCACAAGGAATACCAACACCAACATGCATTAAATGGAACAATAGATGCTCCTTTCCCATCCATTGGAAGCTCCTCCGTTTCCGATAGTATACCCGTGTTCGAATTCCTTTTCAAGGTAGTGGAGGCGATAAACGTTTGCTCCGTAAGCAAGAGTGCCGCAGTACACATCCTCGCCTCTTATTTTTCCAACCAAGCTCGCTCCTTATACTACTCGCAAGTCCAGCCGAGGCGCTCCACACAAATTTCCCTCCTCCACGCATTGTAGCCTTATTTCATACGCATCCGACTGGAGCCCTTTATTACAAATGAAACGATTCACACCGAGAACCGCGTCATCTCTGACGCTCGACAACGCACGAACAAATCATTTGATAAATATGGCACAAAGTTGAAGTAGGCGGCTTACCATTCTCGTTGCGTATTCCGTCCAACAAAGCTTATAAACAAATTTATCTCGGGTTTCAACCTGAACAGTGTACCTCTACTCCAAACCCACCTCCCCAGCTAGCTCCATCAATGGATCAATATTTTTAGGCAGTGAAGCGCATGACAGAACGGTGCGGTATTACCTCCACCACCATATGGCACCCCATTAAACTAATCATGACACATAAGTACTCGCAGTTTGTGCCTTCCATGGACGCGCCCCGTACAAGACGATCCGCAACGGCTGTACTTTCTATACACATGGTGGCGGGGCATCATTCACCGGTTGTCTAAACCATCAACTATCAAACCATCGCCATTGGTGTCCGTGGATGGCACACCCGTGGTAGCCAACTTTTCTTTTTAGCCACTATGAGACTATATCCCATCATTCTTGGAATACCAGCTAAGCGACTACATCTCCCGGTTGAATATAGCCTCATGGCGTCTACCACTATGACCTCTAATCCGATTCTGCGAGGCATATACAAGAAATGTTTAATGATTTCGATATGTCCAATAACTCCATCGGACGCGAAAATAATTCTGTGCGCACGTTGACGTAACGTCAGATCTAGATGGCCATGTGAACCATTCCGTCCGACTACTGGATGACCTACAGCTGGACATGGAGATAGTCGGAACACTTACGATTCACATGTCCACATTTGACACTGCAACAGCGAATCCTCTTCGCCTATTGCTACTGCCGTCATGAAATCTCAGCAAACTCCAAATTCTCTGATTATTTTAAGCAACGTTCCTCACACCGAGAAGGCGTTTGACGCTATTAAAAAAATCCTACCAGTGTATACTGAATTGTATCCCGTGGCAGTGGGGGCCGTAATTTCCTCTATGGCTTTGAGATCTATCGTAACGATAAGTATCGTCCAACATTCGTCGTACGGGCTCCCTCTCCACACCTTGGTGGAAAACCGGGAACCAAAGAACCGTACCAGGAAACACAGCAATGGTAGTAGCTGTTAGACTTATATTCTACTCCCACACTCATGCTCGGTCATTCTTCGAACAAAACATGCTCGTGAATTGCGATATTATCAAATAAAACATCCGTATCCAACTACTGTGTGTTTACCACCTCTTCCGGTGTACATTTGCACAAATATGTCACCTGACGCGTGGAATTCCATTAGTTGCTCTTCATATACCGCTCCAGACAATTAGACTGTATTCCAGTCTGTCGAGGGCATCCAAACCCTACTGGCGGCCGGGAGAAATATTAACTCCCCAAGAAGGGATATTGGATCAATCCTGGCTTGAAATGGAGCCTGTAAGTCCGATCCCTCGCCTTTTGCTTATGATTCCCAAATCTCAAACCAATTGACTACTTGAGACCACCTCACCGTTCATGTATGAGTAGCGTTGGAAATTGTAAGGGCTACAGTATATGAGTCTGAAACGGTTACTGTATAAATGTAGAAAATTACACTGAAAGCAGTCCCTTTAAAGAGGTATAGTAATATGAAACGACCACACTGTACAGTGAGGCCCAGTGAAATATTACAACAAATGTCCGATGATCGCCATGAGTGTAAAAGACCCACACCTGTTCCTAGTTCAGACGTTCCCACAGAACGAGTTGCACATCATGTTGTCCTCGTATTACTCTTTTTCCGTATCCATAGGTATGGAACCCACGACTAGATTAAAACGCCCGTCGTGTTGGATACCGGCACATTCTATTAAATCCTCAAGAAGTCCGCCGTTCCTCAGAATTGGTGGGCTCACCGAATCCCGGAAGCCCCACTTTCTAAAATCGGGGACGCCAATGGTAATTAACTTTGGCTTCTATTGCTATTCCACTCCAATTTAAACCGGGTAATGCGACGTGCATCTCCCGATTCTACGTCGCAAACTCCTTAGCATGTGACGTACTCATATGAATAATGCTCCTTTTCCAGTTCGTACGTCACATACTCACAATATTGCGAACTGTCTAGTTGAGTAGAGGTGCCATCACCATCTTCGGTCACAATACATTTGTCGACCCAGAACATAATGTTAGACTAGAGGGATTCAATCCCTGTATGCAACCCCTCTCCAACCAACAATAAACCGTATCCGTATATTCAAACCCCTCACCATTCCCGCTAAATCACAAGCTTATATTTGGGTAGTCACTGGGTTCAATGGAAAAATTCACATAGAGACCAATAATTTCTTGATCACTCGAAGTGAAATTCTCGTGCCAGACGGGATTCATGAGGTGCAACGAGAGGAACCCTTCAACATCCTCTTCTTCAACTTCACCAACGCCACTCGTCTTATGTCCGAACATATGACCGTGGTGTACGCAGTACGTCACATAAATCTGCCTGTCTCGACCACTAGATGTGGTGTCGACAAGATTACTTCGTCTCTTTCCTTTAAAACAATGGTAAGTACAGATATTGAAATCCTTCTGAACACCGAGGCGCACTCGCCGAACGTAAAGTTTGCACAGCGGAGACTATGGAGTAACAAATCATATCACCTCGGCACAAGTAACCGACGGACGAGCCAGCATCATACCTCCACTGACGCATACCTCCGACCTCTAGAACGTCGACGACACCGGCCCTCGAGGCTGAATGACGACCATATTGGAAAAACATCAATCTATGTGGATCGGTTACCTTCGTGAAATTATGTGGGCCTTACATAGGATCGCGTTGAAACCAAACACATGGCCAATCCAACAACAACTGTATAGGGCTGTCCTGAAATCTCGGGCTATTTTGGATGACCACATCCAGTCAAAATCAGCTGTCTCGTCTTTGAACCTGCACAGAGCGAATGAGCGAGTACCATCGTGCAACTCCCAACCATGGCCGGCCTCTCATCTTCTATGTCTATTATTTTCACCTTAACATCTCCACCATCCCCGAGACGTATCCACTCCCCCGTATGGTTGATTTCGCCTATATCTTAAGCGAGGAGGTGGTGTTAACCATCATAGACAACAACGGAGGATAATGAAAAGTGCCACTGGATACGCGGGAAAAAGACAAGACTTCATTCACATCCCGTTCTGGTGTGTTTTATTAGTCGCAAATGCCCTTTGGCCTCGTAATCGCACTGATCACGTTCCAATGTGCTTTGGAAAATTATCCCGACGGGGTATGATGGTAGAAATACCGCTTATATCTCTAATTCATGATAATCTTCTCCAGATCAATAGAGGAGCATTCCCAACACGGTAACGCCGTCTTCACTGTTCTTGGCGCTGATGGAATCTCGCTGGAGCTGCATAATTTCGAGTTCTTTCAGGACAATATCAATTACCTTCTCCACGTCCTTTTACCTCGGATATCACGAACGGAATACGAGAATATTTCTTCTCCCAGGGTATTACGTAACTGCAATCGTTCCTCGAGGCATACAATGCGTATCGGAGATTCATCCATGGGTTCGCCAATATCTCATACACCCTCTACCACATGTTTTGTACATATTGCGGTTTAATTGGGGGCCGACTGATACCCAGATGGGCGCGTTCAAAACCCTGAACTATGTGTTGATCTCTTCCCCTGTTCTATCACTTTTATATTTGTAACAGCTTATGATGATGGGCACCAATGCTTCCTTTATCAAATCGGCGCAGTCCTCTTACAACAACAAGACGACGATAAACCGCGGTTTGCCATCCTTGGCAACCATCGGGGACTTTTCTCGTTCCCTGACAAACGCGGAGCGTAACTACTCATCCGTGGAATGCGAATTCCTTTAGGTGGCATGGGGAATCAACACCCTCCGCTATTACATCTATGGACAACCCTTTACCTTAAGTTCTGATCACAGCCCTCTGAAATGGTTGCTATCGACCAAATATCAGAAGGGTCCAATTGCTAGATGGTGCCAACGACTCGAGTCGTACGATTTACAAGTTGTACATCATACAAAGCAGGAACAACGAGTCTTGAATGCCCTTTCCAGGCTTATCAAGACACAAATGATGAGGGATGGGGAATAGTTACCCTCTGACGATGTAATATCCACGTTCTGAGCAGTCGTCCGTGTGATAAAATGTCGGCAGAGCTGACGAGAGGAACCTTCAACTTCCAGGGGTACCAAACATCCCCGCGTCGAGGCTTCCACCGGCGCCCGGCCCACACAAAACATTGTGGAGGCACCCTAACTGGAACTTAACTACATCTAATTGTCCATTATCAACGCTGTGGAGCTCCAGAGCCTAGATGAGACATGCTTGTCACGGTTGACAATCTAGAACACACAACCAAGTCGTCCTTGGACGGGCTTCCAACCCCGATGGGACCAGATGAAATCCTCCTGGGCCACATATCATATTCTTTCTGCCAAAACAACAATCTGCGATAGACAGTTTAAACCCAGTTATTTTGGAGAGTACGACGGTGTGTTACAGCATAGACCCCCTTGGAAACAGGCTGCACTCAAATTGTCGTCTAACGAGCACACCAACAACTCCTCCATCACATGGTACATCACGCCGTTCTGGGCGGCTACCGCGGCCAAAGAAGACTAACCGGCACCCTCTTTCGGACGTATTTTTGGCCCCAAATGGTCGCTGACAAATTAGCGTCCGTACGTTTCGGTTCGCATTTCGCGAAGAAATTTTTTCGTCTCATTAACAATTTGAATATGATGAAACGTTTTCCGGCCACGACGCCACTAGAGTCCTTCGAAATGGACTTTTTGTGCCCTACCCGCCAGAAAGGCGGATGGAAAATACATTCTAGTCATTAAGGACCGGTTAGTGAAACTAAGGAGTGTAGTGTGCCCCCTTAAAATGACTGCGTGCGTGATAGCATTCGTCTTCTTCACACACCGGATGTGTAAGTACTGTGCACCCAAAGAAACGATCACTGACAATGGCCCATATTTGGCGTCCAAATTTCTCCAGGAAATATGGCAGATACTATGTGTATCCAACATGTCCACAAGTGCGTATCTCCCCCATACCAACTTTTAATGCGACCATTATGACCGCATAGTCGAAGCTATGCTCCGTATTTTTGTTGACGAAAAACCATAAGACTGGGACGCATACGCCCCGACACCAACCTATGCATATAACATTCATGTGTACCGAACGAGCGTATCCCCGTCGTTCAACCTGTTTCTAAGCCGACTGTCACCGACTCCACAGACGGAACGGACTTGGTACCGAAATCCGACCAAGGATCTCCTAGCGTTCTAGGAACGCCTATAAGTGACAATTTCGTAGGCTCAAGCACGCTTCAGAAAACCAATGAACGTTACAAACGTGATTTTCATAAGCGGGTACGTCGCATTCGTAATGACCCACAGACTGAGGTGGGTCTTCTTACATCCAGGCGACAGCATCCACAAAAAATCAAAGTTACAACAAACGCTCGACAGACCCTATCGTGTACTAGAGTCGGCAGCCTGAACGGTGGTAATACAAATCAGTGAGATCGTCGAACAGGTCGGTACAGATCGTGTTATACCCGCTCCAGTGCCCGAATCGGATACCTTCACAAGCCATCCAGCGGCAGCGAACCCCTAAGAGAGCGCAGAAAATGTCACAAGGGAGACAGATGGATTGTCGAATCCATCGACTATCATCGAAACCCACCAATTGGAACCGGTCTGTTTTGCGCTCGTCTGGGCTGGTATTACGACCCAATGTGGGAGCCCCGTAACCGTTTACCAGAGTAGCCCATCTCCCGTTATTTTGCGCGCGTCTTCCTGAGTCGAACGACCATTTGGTCCACCCCTCAGGATAGCTCTTCCGCAACAATTTTTCAACACGTGCCCAGTGTCGCTTGAAAAGGATGGCAACAAGTAGGAAACACGCGCACACCAGTTCGTGGAAGGATGATCCGAAATCTGCGGGTCACATGCATGCAAGCCGGTTAAGTGAGATAATCGCGTGCAAACGGGAATGCGGTGTCAACAGAAGCAAAAGAACAAACATGAACACGAATTTGCATAGTTATCGGAAACACGCACGTGTCGTGAGTATGAATCACGCGCAGACAGGCGCGCGATGATAAAGAGCAAAGTCGTAAACAACGAAGTAATAGCAAGAACACAACCGCCGTTTCACCAGGCGCATAGATGAAAGTAGAGGAGCAGCTGCAGGAGAGAGGAGGAGTGATGACAACTCGCTTAGACTAGAACAACCTGAGGAATCGGGCGGAAACAGGCACACGGTAACGAAGGGAAAAGACGAAAAAAGGGTCGAAATCTCCCAAAAATGGAAGCATGATGACGAAGCACATGAATTAAGACTACCAAATGAGAGTTGTAACACTTTCAAAAGATTACGGGCCACGAATGGAGTGAGGGAGTTGTAAGCTGGAATATTTTCTGATAATAGTTAACATGGGCCAATTGGCACCATTCTAATTCCAGGTCGGAGGACCAAATTTCCGGCCGAACCGCAACCATCTACCATCACCATAATCGGCACCGCGGGGACAATTTTCTTTCATGCGTCGGGCACAGCTACTCAACATCGGCCTTTATACGGCACACATCCTTTCGACTCGCACATGGTACGCGCTTCAAAAAACGAAATTTTGGCTACACGTTACTGTGTGGCCAATTGTACCGCATCTCACGGTGACACGTTGTCCTTCTAATGGACACCAATAGCATGCAAAACATTTCGCTAACCGACACGTGTATGTCCGACTTCTGCTCACACGGTCCTTCCACATTTGCTGGAAAATATTCCACGTCCAGTTCATACACGTGTCCACTACTGCTGTCGGAGTGGCATGCACGACAGGTACGCACGACGGATCTACGAATATTCGGGGACGCCGCGTCTCCCCCGGTGT